>PVHT021183616.1:586498-616545 GCA_004024745.2 Catagonus wagneri
GCATGTGGAGGTTCCCAGGCTAGGGGTCTAATCGGAGCTGTGGCCACTGGCCTGCGCCGCAGCCACAGCAACGCAAGATCCGAGCCGCGTCTGCAACCTACACCACAGCTCACGGCAACGCCAGATCGTTAACCCACTGAGCAAGGGCAGGGATCGAACCCGCAACCTCATGGTTCCTAGTCGGATTCGTTAACCACTGAGCCACGACGGGAACTCCCTGTGGGGATGACTTTGGAAAGAAGGGAATCAGGACCTGGGAGAAAAATTCCCAAGAAAGAAAATGGAACATGAAAGAATTGGACGGTTCTGACGACTTCCCGGAAATATTCAGGTTTCCTGGGAGGATTACAAATGGGGTGCCTCTCAAAGCTGTTATAACTTGATTATTTGCCAGTCCATTTACTTATAAGCATGATTGATCATATAGGTGGTGAGGCAGTGGCCTTGGGCCTTTGCCTGTTCTTTCACCCAGATGAGATCAGGAGCCTTCAGGGTGGTATGGCCATAGATTCCTGTTCTTTCATCCGGACTGTTCACCTCTTGCCCAAACCTTGATTTTCCAGATGCGCAAAGCAACTCATCAGAATATTCCTCCCCTCAGTGGGTTAAGGATCCAGGGTTACTGTGAGCTGTGGCGTAGGTCACAGATGTGGCTCAGATCTGGAGTTGCTGTGGGTGTGGTGTAGACCAGTGGCTAGAGCTCTGATTCGACCCCTAGCCTGGAAAGGGTGCAGCCCTAAAAGAAAAAAGAAAAAGAAAAAAAAAAGAAAGAAAAGGGAATATTCCTTCTAGCTCAGGTTCAGTGCTCTTCCTAAGAGCATTCCAGGAAGAGCATTCCATGATATTTTCCACTTTATTTTATTTCAGTGATGTTTTAGTAGTGCTCTTAGACTGCTCTCCTGCACAAATGTTCCACTGGCTTGCCTCTTAATCTGGCTAAGTTCTAGTCTGACTTTCAGGGAAGAATCACAAGAAATGAGTCAGTGAAAGCTTAAGAAGGATCAGACATAGCTCCTCCTAAAAATCAATAGAGCTTAGGAGATACCAATGTTAAAAACTTTTAAGACTTCCTCTGTCTGAATAGGCTCACCACGACTTTCCCCCTACCCCGTTTCCTATAGCAGTTATTTTCAAATTTTAGTGGGTCTAAGAGTCTTCTCGGGAATTAGCTAAAAAACGAATCAGATCACTAGAAATCCTGCTTCTTTGGCTTTGGAGTGAGCCTCAGAAATACCATTTCTAGTAAGAACCCCACCCTAGTAATTTTTGATGTGGGTGGAACATTGAAAGGGGGGATATTATGCAGCTGCATCCTTTTCTGCCATTGAGTGCAGGAAGAAGAACCCCAAAGAGAGTAACGTATGGCAGTTACCAAAAAAAAAAAAAACCCAAAAAAGCAAACAAAAAAAACCAACCAACGAACAGAACAAAAACCCAATCAATCACTGGCAGTTATGGACAGTAAAATAAAGAGTGATCTGTGGACAACTGGGTATGATTAAAAATAATCCTTGGAGAAATGCTCCTGTAGGAGGCACCTGAGAACCAGGAGGAGAGAAGGCTTACTTCAGGAAGAAGAGGATTCAGGGGTTCCTCAGTTCAGCCTAGGAAGTGAAAGTACCCCCCAAATGGATTATGTCCTTGGGAGAAACATCTCAGAAAATGAAAATGGGAAAGGATCAGGCTAAAATTTGTTGCATCAAGCAAGTTTTATCTCTGCCTCCAAGTCTGATCAATTAGTAGTGGAGCACTTTTTCAAGAGAGATTGCAAAGTCATTTCTAGGCCTAGCAGGGATGCGCTTGTTGATTGATTAGTTATGTCTGCCATGGGCCAGCAGAAGGAGAATCGGGTGCATCCTTTCAGTTTCTGTTTAGTCAGTCATCATGAAGTTATCCAAGTTCCACTGCAGTAGAAAGACTCAGTCTTTCCTGCTAAGTGCCATATCTTCCCTGCTCTTTCCAACGGTGGAGAGGTTTTCCATGTGAACAATAATTTAAACACATTGTTATATACGTTTACACAGCTAAAGATGGTTGCTATGCCAGATCATCTCAATTACTTCCCTGGTGGAAATCCAGACCTGTCATCCTTGTGTATCCTCCATCACAGCCTTTATTAGCTGAGTCTTCCATACTTTTGGCTTTGTCCAGCTTTTAAGAGAGAAGGAAAGGCAGTGAGCAGCAATGCCTCTTTCCTTTTCCACTCAAAGCCTCAACTGCCAAGCATTGCCCTTCCTACCACAGCGATCTCAAGATTTCAAACATCGGTCTAGAGAAGTTGCTGTGACCCCAGCTCTAGAGAGAAAGCATGTGACCGATCAGGTCATTTATTCTGCCTGGCCACAGTGACTGAGTCAGTGCTGGGCATGTGACCAGAGCCCTCCAATTAGAGTGACACTTAAGACTTTTCCTGGGAATAAAGATGGCCTCTCTTTCTGGCTGGAACTACGTAGCCCTTGAAAGTGTCCTAGAATGGAGCGGGGAGCCACCCTTAGGAGAAGACATCTCTGAAGGAAAAAAGGAAAAAAAAAAGCCCTTGGTGACATTATTCAGCTGCTCTACCTGTGGATTTTTCAAGCAAATGAATCAGTATATCTTCACTATTGTTCAAGCGAGTTTTAATTAGCCTCTTTCTTCTCTGGTCCTTGTAATGCTAGCTGATACACCTAGTTAATCTGAATCAGGAGAATCCATTTCATCAGCACTGTCTTTGTTTTTTCTGACTCAACTTTTCCTTTTCTCATTTTCTTTTGTGAATGAGATTTGGGAAGCTGGGTAATAAGCAGCTGACAATGATTGGGATGGAAATCACAGTCATGTTCCAAGGGGTGGTTTGGAAAAGAATCTGTCTCTTCCGAATCAATACCATTTACAGGATGCTAACAGGAAGGGAACAAGAAATAGGCTGGTTTTGTTGAAGAGGAAAATGCCTATGTACTATGGGGAGGAATTAATTATTCAAAATAGTGGAATATGTGCAGACAAATGCTAATTTGTCAACCTGTAAACCCAGCTTCCTCAATCTTAGTTTGCAACAAATTGAGTCATTTTCAAATATATTAGGCAAATGAGCTGAAACCCTAGTATGGTAAATGTATTTAATCCGATGCCCATGCACGTACTGCTTTCCATGGGATACAAACTGTCTGACCTCCGGGGCCAGATTTTATTACATCTTCTGTCAACATATCAATGAATATTGCAGTGTCTTGTTTCTGCGGCAGTAACAGCAGAGCCACTCCAAGACTAAACAGGATAATGAAATTGAATCACAGATGTACACATGTGATGGGGACGCAAAGAAGAGTCCACCCAGCTAGCTTTCCAGGCCGCCCTGGAAACGGGTGCAGTGACCTCTGATCTAATACACCCTTAGGAATCTCCCTAGCAGATCCGAGCAGGAAAGACAGCAAGCTCCCTGCAGACTGTTCAAGGTGGAGGAACTGGAGACAAACTTCTCTAGGCCTAGTAGCTCCAGCCTTATACAGAAGGGAGACATCCCAGAGAGGAACTTCCACATAGAGGGTGCAAGAGTAAGCTGTTGGTTTGGAATTGCCTTTGTGATGCTGTTAGCCATGTCACGGTCTAGAGCCAGACGCTGGGCAAGGGTCGGAAGTCTAAGGCCTCTTGCTTCCAGCCACAGAAGAGCTTCAGAACCGGAGTCCCCCGTGGAATTGGGCTAGCCCGGCAGGAAGGACAAAGCAGCCTTGCGTTTAAGAGTGCTGCTCTCAGCGCTCCTCTCTAGTTGCTTAGGCACCCCAGTGGCAAAGGAGAAAATAACAGGAGATGTCTTAGAAGCCTTGAGGGAGGACAAAATGGAGAGGACCTGCCAGCGGGACCGGGCCATCAGTGGCTCCACCCCTCCCCATCCTGGGACTGTGCATTCTGCCCGCCGTTCCCACAGACGGAACTGCTTTCAGGGATGCAGCCCTGAGAGCAATGTGTTGCTAAGACCATCTGGACCATGTATGTGACTGAACCCAGTTAGAGCCTCTCTATAAAATTTTAAGATTCTGGCAGGTGGGTGCAGAGGTCTCCTCGCCTCAGACAAGCCTTGTACGTAAGTTCCCTCGCTTATTCGACCTGCCACAAACCAGTCTGGAGTGGTCAGCCTTGTTTTTGAATCTCTCCTTGCCCTCTGTATACGGGACAGTTTGGGATTTCAGCGGGGGGCGGGGAGGGGGTGAACGCCTGAGATGGGGAACCAGCAAATGAACTCAATGAAGTTGTCTTGGGTAGGAGGAGTTTCATTGTTAAGAATGAACTGGGGAGTTCCCATCATGGCTCAGCGGTTAATGAATCTGACTAGGAACCATGAGGTTGCGGGTTCGATCCCTGGCCTTGCTCAGTGGGTTAAGGATCCGGCGTTGCCATGAGCTATGGTGTAGGTTGCAGACGCAGCTCGGATCTGGTGTTGCTGTGGCTGTGGTGTCTGCCGGCGGCTCCAGCTCCGATTAGACCCCTAGCCTGGGAACCTCCATACGCCGTGAGTGCGGCCCTAGAAAAGGCAAAACGACCAAAAAAAAAAAAAGAATGAACTGGGAGGAAAAGAACAAAGCAAGGACTTGTAATGCCTCTCTGTCCCCTTGCCAGTGTGGTTCCAGGCAGGTCTGGTGACAGAGAAGTCACCGGACACTAGGTGTCCTAATTGCATTACTTTAGGTGAAAAGACCTTTCTGCTCTTTGAAATGCAGCGCCCCTGGATGCCACTGTCACCAACTCAGCCCCCCCCACACGAACCTGCCGCCTGCACAGTCTCCAATCCCGTCACTTAGGAAAGTTTGCAGAGCTGGAGGAGCCTTGCAGGGGATACAGAGGCCCTTGGGATCTTGAAAAACTCTAGTTATCAGTTATATCTAGAAAAGGGTATTTTTCAGGGCTTCTCTTTAAAAAGTATGCTAATTAATTTATTTTTGAATATGCAATTAATGCACATAGTTTAACCTCCAAGTTATGAAATGATGCACATAGAAAAAAAAAGTCCCTTTCGCCCTTGATCTTCAGGAAAAACCTTACCCTTCCAGAGGGAACCCAATGTTATTGTCTTTTCTATATTCTTACTGTGGAATTTTAAGCATTTACCATCAATGGCATGTGTATACATAGTCCCGTTGTTGAAGAAATGGCAAAACACACACTCTTCTGAATTCCTGTTTACACTTCCTGTTCACGGAGAGCATTTCATATCAGCATCTAAAGCACTTCCTTATGTTTTTTCATGGCTGAATACTATTTCATTACACGAAGGTACTATAATTCCTTGAACGACTCCCCACTGGATGGGCACATAGGCTGTTCCCATTATTTTGCTGTTCAGACAAGTGCTGCCAAAAATAGCCTCGTCTGTGTACCATTCAGTATGTGGACAGGTTTAGAAGTGGAATAAACTCCTGGAAGTGGGATTGTGAGTCAAAGGGAGTGCAGGTTTGTACTTTTCAGAGGTCTCTAATTGCCCTCCAAGAGGTCGTACCGTCTATATCTCAAGCACTCGTCTAGGAGCGTGTCTCTCTCCCCACACATTCAGTAGCATGACGCTATCAAACTTCGGTCACGGCCAATCTGAGCAGTTTAAAAAAATGAAAAGGTGTAACAGTGTGCTTTTAATTGTCATTTATGTTGTTATTATTGAGGTTCATAATTTTCAGATACTTGAGGGTCATCTTATCCTTTGCTATGAACAATCTACTCACATCTTTTGTTCATTTTCCTACTCAGTTATTGGTCGTCTTCTTATCGATTTAGAAGAGCTCTTTATCTATTGGAAAAATTAGCTAATCATCTGTGATTGAACATATTTTACAAATGAATTACACATTGAATTTCAAGTGGGTTGTCATTTGTTTTTCATTTTGCTGAATGAATATCTCCCCCATGCAGGCATTTTACTGTTAGTAAGTTTAATTTATTAATATTTTCTTTTCTGAAATTTGGGTTTTATGTTAAACTTTAAGGCAGCATAATCCCATCTACCCTTCACCCAATTTACCCCACTGGTAACATCCTCCAAAACTATAGTACAGTGTTACAAACAGGAACTTGACGTTGATATAACCTGCTGATCTTATTCAGATTTTATCAGTTTTGCATGTACTCAGTGTGTTGATGTATGTGTGTGTGCATGTGTGTATTTAGTTATATGCTTTTTTATCCACCACCACGTAGATCTCACATACTGGCTTTTATAGCCACACTTACCTCCTTCCCACCTTTGCTCCATCATGGAGCCTTGCAATCATTCATCTGTTCTCCATTGCTGTAATTTTTTTTATTTCAAAGATGTTGAATCAATGGAATAATGCAGTAAACTTTTAAGAGTGACTTTTAATTATTATTATTATTATTATTATTATTATTATTATTATTATTATCTTCATCATCATCATTATTTTGGTCATGCCTATGGCATGTGGAAGTTCCTGGGCCAGGGACTGAACCTGCACCACAGCAGCACCCTGGGCCACTGCAGTGACACCACCAGATCCTTAACCTGCAGCGCCACAAGTGAACTCTGAGAGTATCTTTTTATGCTCAGTGTAATTCCTTTGAGACTCATCCAACTTGTTGCATATCAGTAATTAGCTCCTTTTTATTGCTGACCAGTATTTCATGATATGGACATACCATGACTTAACTGTTTATCATTGAAGGACAGTTTTGGGTTTTTTTGTTTGTTTGTTTGTTTTTTAATCTGGGGCTCTTAGGAGCTAGCTACTATGAACGTTCATGTACAGGTGTTTGTATGAACATACATTCTCATTTCTCTGGGATAAATGCCTAAGAGTGCATGTGTTAGGTCATTTGTAATCATATATGTACTTAAAAAAAAAAGAAAGAAACTGCTAAGCTTTCCCAGAGTGGCTGTACCATTTTACATCCCCACCAGCAAAGTGCGAATGACCCAGAGCCTCTGCATCCTTGTTACCATTTAGTGCCGTTACTTTTCCTTATTTACCCGATATGAATACAGTGATATCTCACTGTGGCTTCAGTTTGTATTTCCCTGATGGCTAGTGAGGCTGTGTTTATTTGCCTTCTGTAGATCCTCTTCAGTGGAGTGCTCGTTCACGTATTTTGCCCATTTTTGAATTGGATTTTTTTGCCTTTTCTGTTGAGTTTTGAGTTTCTATATTCTAGATTCCATTCCTTTGTCAGGCATGTGCTTTGCAAACGTTTTCTTCCAGTTTTTAGCTTGTCATTTCATTTTTTTAACAGTGGCCTTCACAGAGCAGAAGTTAATTTTTATGAGATCCAACTGATTGTTTTATTTAATTTAGAAAAAAATCAAGAAATGTGACTCGTTATACCACCCCGAATCTGATGGTTGAAGAATGTGCATTCTTTTTTTTTTTTTGCTTTTGCTTTTTAGGGCTGCACTTGTAGCATATGAAAGTTCCCAGGCTAGTGGTCAAATCAAAGCTGCAGCTGCTGGCCCACACCACCGCCTCAGCAACACAGGATCCGAGCCGCATCTGTGACCTACACCACAGTTCGCGGCAATGCTCAATCCCTAACCCACTGAGTGAGGCCAGAGATCAAACCCGAAACCTCATGGTTCCTAGTTGGATTCGTTTCCGCTGCGCTGCGCCATGACGGGAGCTCCCAGAATGTACATTCTTAACACATTCTATGGGAAAGTGTCAGTGGAAATCAAGAGCCGTAAATGCCAGGACTGGAATTTTCTTTCCATTTTACAGATTAAAGACACTGTGACACTGTACTTGCCTTCACTTTTAGTTCAAGGACCTCTTCATGACCCCACAGTGGATGAATTTCTGTGTGTATTAGATAGCAGGATATAATCCCTCACAGTACAATTCTTCTGGTTGTTTCTACCATTTAAAAGACAAGAAACTTGCCCAGTTCCCACAGCCAGTGGCATCTTTCCTTCCTCATCTATCATTTTCAACCTGCTTTTTTAAAATTTTTTATTTTGGATCCGGCGTTGCCATGAGCTGTGGTGTAGGTTGCAGACGCGGCTCGGATCCCGCGTTGCTGTGGCTGTGGTGAAGGCCGGCAGCTACAGCTCCTGTTAGACCCCTAGCCTGGGAACCTCCATATGCCGCGGGTGCAGCTCTACATAAAAAAAGGCAAAAGACAAAAAAAAAATTTTATTTTGTTTTAGCAGCACTTACTGTTACCAAAGTGGACAGAGGTGTAGGAGGGATAAACTCGGAGACTTGGATTAACGTAGACATACTACTGTATATAAAGTAGAGAAGCAACGTGGACCTACTGTACAGCACAGAGAACTAAACTGAAAATTTTTAATAACCTATAATGGAAGAGAATCTATCTTCTATCTATCTCTCTGAATCACTGATGCACAACTAAAACTAACACAACATTGTAAATCAGTAATGCTTTAATAGAAAATATATGTAGATAAAAAATAGCTCTTAGCATTTCCCATTAAAATTATTCCTGCTGTGATATGATCAGTGTAGACTCTGAAGGCTGACCTGTCCCAGCCTCAGCAACTATGGGTACAGGAAGGGGCCGTGTATCAAGAGCCACAGACTGGGCCGGGAAGTGGCTTTTGGTTGTGTGTTGAGAGAAGAGAGACTCTTAAATGGCATCAGGATGGTGCTGGACCATTCACGCTCACTAGAGCTCAGCCTAGACTCTGGAGGAAGCCGCCCCGTGAGTGGAGCTCTCCACCCTCCCCGCCGCTGCCCCACACATCCTGCCCACTGGGCACATCCCCAAAGGAAGTCTAGGGGGGCGGCAGCGCCCTGGTGAGCCACCTCAGCCGAGTTCCCAGCTCTGCAGGAGCCTTGTTACCAAGAGAAATATGCTTTCTCTCCTGGTCTGGCAGTGCCACCGGGAGACTCTGAGACTTTGACAGTGATCCCACAGAGTGGGGTCGTCCAAGCCCAGGACCCTTAGCCCGGGAGGAGGCCACAAAGACTGAGTGGTCCTAAATGCCTGTCCTGGAGAAGGCGCAGGACAGCGACACTGGGGCAGAGAGCCAGGGGTCCCGGTACCTCTCCTTCCAGGAAGAGGACAGCTCTGAGGATGGCAGTGGGCGTGCCCAGCCCACCATGCAAGGGCACTACAACTGGTAGCCCAGGCAGCACAACAGAGGGTCAGCCACTGCCTCTCCCCACTTTGTGGATAAAGGGGAAGATCCATGCCTGGGAGGCAGTCCTGTTTCCACCAAGGAGCCCACAGTACATTCCAAGCATGATCTTGTCCCCAGATGCCCTGGAACTGCTTGATGCTGAAACTCAGGGCCTCGTCCTTCTTGGCTGGGCTGGGACCCAGGCCCCTTG
Organism: Catagonus wagneri; assembly: GCA_004024745.2. Classification (NCBI taxonomy): domain Eukaryota; kingdom Metazoa; phylum Chordata; class Mammalia; order Artiodactyla; family Tayassuidae; genus Catagonus; species Catagonus wagneri. The sequence goes on from PVHT021183616.1 coordinate 595,771, forward strand.
TGGCTGCCTTGGCCTCCTCTGCTCTTTGCAGAGGCTCCCTCCCTCCCTGTGTCTTTGCTCCATTCTCCATCTGGCCCCCGGCCAAGGCTGTCCAGCTCTCACCCTCCGCAGGCTGGGCACCTCACCTCCTCCCAGCTGGCCTCATGTCGCCTGAGGCAGCGTCCAGACACCAGGGGTGCAGTGGTGGATGTGGGGAGCAGGCCAGCCCTGCTGGCAGCCCAGCCAGTGCCTCCGCCTTCCTTGCGGGCAGCAGTGCTCTGTGTTGTCTTAATCCTGTGTATTATAATTATGTGGAGAGACAGTCTAGAAGGGGAGCTGGGGCTGCTTTTTCATAGTCTCTGGTCTCTGTCCCTGTCCTGTGTCCTCTCATCTTTGCACTTCAACTCCCCACAATCGTTTAGGTCATAAATAGTGAGTTTGTCTTTAACTTCTTTCCTCCAGGCTCAGACATCCTTTACTTAAAGCGCCAGGAGCTGGCTGGCCGGCCTCCCCCTCGGCGTGTGGAATAGGAACTGGGGAATTGAGAGCCTCCATCCTTGCTCGGAAATGCGCCCCCCCACCCCCCCGCCACTGTTGACTTGGCACAGCTCACTGCTTTGAACCTCAGAAGCTTTCTCCTTTGCCTCCCTCCCCAAGCAGACCTTACACAGCCTCTCCCTATGGAACCAGCCCTATCTTTTCCCCACGTGGGTTCATGCCTTGAGCCCATCAGGGAGCAGGCCAGCGACGTGGAAACGTGGAAGGACAAAGGGAAAAGCATGTTAATGTTTTAAGAATCTTGTCCCTGTTTCACAAGACAGGGAGGCGCTCTTCTGTCAACACCCCCCATCCACACACACACACACCTCCTTCCTCTGTCCTGTTGAACTCTCCCAGGCTCTTAGAGACCAGGACCAAAAAAACCTGGACTAAGACAGCCAAGGAAGACCTCAAGTCCTTCTTTGGGACGAAGACAGGTTTCTAAGCTCCTGGCAATGTTGTGTTTCTCCATCTGGGCTCTGTTCATAAAAGATTTAAAAGGAGATCCATGGCAAGGAGCCTGGGTCAAGGCAGACTTTCCCTTGGGAACCATGCAGTCTCGCGTCTGTCCCCACCCTCTGCTAAAGACTATGGCTTTGCAGGCAGGACCCTGTGTCTCCAGTCCCTCACGGGCCTGCAGGCCCTCATCACCCATTTCCACATCTCCACCTCAGCTCATATCCTTCCTCCAGTTTTGTGCCCGCCTCCCCTTCTGCTGCTCTTGGTGACGGCTGTCCCAAGCTCATTCTGCCGGACCGGCCCCTTCAACCTGATCCAGCCCGGATTCATCGATGAGGGCCTCTGCGTGCCTTCCCCAGGCCCAGCCTGTCGCTTCAGTGCTGATTATTCCATTTAGACCAGAGCCATCTTGGCTCATCCACATTCCATGCATGGCCTGGAATTTTATCACCAACCCAGGAGCAGTAACAGGTGGAAAAGAACGGAAGAAGAGGGTGCCATGCGGCCGTGATTGTCAGCTGAACCATTTTGTTTTCTCTGGAAAACCTCAAGTTTTCTTTTCTCTGGGAAGAGAGGCAACAAACCCCAAACAGTGCTTGCCTCGGACTCTGGGAAAAAGGAGGTACAGGCAAGTTTGGGGAGGAAGTGCTGTGCTTGTTAAAGAGAGCTTTAACTTCACCTGTAATTTTTTTTTTTTAAAGAATGTATTCACATATTATTTGGGAGATTTAGAAATAATAAATAATAAACTTAGTAATTTTTTTTCGCTGCACCAGAGTCATGGCAGAGGTTCTGGTCCAGGGATCGAACCCATACTGCAGTAGTGACAAAGCCAGATCCTTAACCTGCTAGGCCACCAGGAAACTCCCAGTAATTTTGTTTGTTTGTTTGTTTTGGCCAAGCCCACAGCATATGAAAGTTCTTGGGACAGGGATGGAACCCATGCCACAGCAGTGACCCAAGCCGCTGCAGTGACAATGCTGGATCCTTAACCCACTGCACCACAAGAAACTCGGCTCCCAGTAATTTTTTTGAAAGATAAAAAATTGCTAAAAGCTGCAGAATCTATGTACATAATTCGTGAATGTCAGCGTATGTACTAAAGATCACGCACTCTCTGATTTATCTGCTCACAGGCTGATCTTGTCTCTCTGCCGGACCGTGAGCAGTATCCTGTACCTCTCTGCACCTGCAGCACGAGCCTCAGACACTGGGGTGCACTGGTCCCCAAGAACGGTTCGTTGTGGAGTTGTGGCTCAGTGGTAACAAACCCAACTAGTATCCATGAACATAAGGGTTTGATATCTGGCCATGCTTAGTGGATTAAGGATCTGGTGTTGCCGTGAGCTGCGGTGTAGGTCACAAATGTGGCTCGGATCCCACATTGCTGTGGTTGTGGTATAGACCAGCAGCTGCAGCTCCGATTCGACCCCTAGCCTGGGAACCTCCATATGCCACGGGTGTGAACTGAAAAGAAAAGAATGGTGTGTTGATTCACAGGAAGGAAACCAGCGGCGTTTTTAGGGGGGCGTGGTGTGAAGCGTGGAGAGCGAGGGAGGAACGACTCAGCTGAACGAAGATTGAGAACGGGCCCTTGTTCTTCCTGGACTTGAGTGGCAAGGTGTTGGGGTGCTTATGTTTTGCCCCGTGCTCCCCGTAAGCTGGCGCTCCGTGTGACTCCAGGGTTATCGTCAGCAGAGTCTCCTTCCAAGCCCATCAAGCGATGGAGAGCAGACATCGTCGCCACTCACAGAGGAGGCGTGTTCCTGGAGCCCCGAGTACGACTCCGCGCGTTCTGGCAGTCCGCGTGTGGACTGTGCCTTGCTCCAGAGTGTGCGCGGATTGGGGGCGGGGGGCAGTCACCCCCTCCTCCTTTTAGACTGCTGTTCCTCTCCGTTTGCTGCCGCAGATGCCAACAGGATTCTTGCTGCATGGATTTCGCTGGGGAAGTGAGGCACAGCGGCACTAATGACTATGCTGCCCAGGAGGCAGCTGGCGCTCACTCCTTCTCCTCTTCTTCCTCTAGACTCCTTTCCTTCCAACTTAGAGCTGACACTCTGGGTGTGGGTGGGGGGGCTGGGGAATGGGATGTTTGCTAGAAGTATGACAGAAGAGGGATTTTAGAGAGGGGCTCCAAATATGATGAAAATCTTCAACCTTAGAGGCATCTGCAAGGCAGATTTTTTTTTTCCCCTCACCTAAGTTCCTGGGCCAGGGATCAAACTTATGCCACAGCAGTAACCTGAGCCACAGCAGTGACAACAGAGTCCTTAACCTCTAGGCCACCAGGAAACTCCTGTAAGGCAGATTTTTGAAGGCACTAAAGAGAATAGTAAAAAATCAGAGAGAAATAATTGGATGCCTGAAGTGTGGGGGACAGTGGAAGGACTGGGAGAAAGTGGTGCAAATGGATGTTTTTAAAAAATAGTAAAGAGAAGTAATATCATTCTTTAAGAAAAGGAACCAGGTTTCTTTGAAGAATGGCTGAACGTAGGGCTGGAGCAGGAAAGAGATAAGTTTATAAGAAGGTCTTAGAGTGTTGAAAAATAAGGAAGCATTTAAAAACAAAACAGGGAGTTCCCGTTGTGGCTCAGCAGGTTAAGAACCCAGCTAGTACCCATCAGGATGCAGGTTCTATCCCTGGCCTCGCTCACTTGGTTGAGGATCCAGTGTTGCCACAAGATGCAGCATAGGTCATAGATGCCGCATGAATCTGGTGTTGCCATGGCTACGGCGTAGGCTGGCAGTTGCAGCTGTGATTGGACACCTTGCCCAGGAACTTCCGTATGCCACAGTGTGGCCCCAAAAAGAGAAAAAAAAACAAAACAACCAAAAACCCCAGTGAAGGTATGTCAAATGGACACAAGGGCTAACTAAGAGAGCTCTAGGGGACAAACCTGGCACAGTTTGAGCAAGAAAATAAATAACGTTGGATTTTAGCCCAAAGTATAAATGTCCATGAATCCATACTGATGTAAATAAATGATTGACTAAATAAATAAGTGGAAGGAAAATGACAAATCTCTTGTACCGAATTCCAGATAATTCACATAATGCTTTCTCTTCCCGGAAGTAGAGAGTATAATCCTTGCTCGTGGCCCGTGTTTAGTGACTTTCTTCCAAAGGATAGAGTGTGAAGAGAGAGAAAAAGGAGAAACTTCACAGTGGAGAAATCGGACAAACACTCCCTTAGCAGCGATGATTAAGGTCAACGTGATTATGGTTAAATCATATTCACGACAAGCGTCTTTACTGCAGTGAGAATGGTACTTCACCTTGGTGGTTTTCCTCCCAAACCCGTAACTCCAGCCTCTTAACCATGAGAAACATTGGCAAAAGGACATTCTGCAGCATACCTGGCCCCTACCCCTCACATCTGTCAAGGTCATCAGACACAAGGGACACCTGAGTCAGTGTCACGGTCCAGAGGAGGCTGAGGAGGCATGATGACAAAAGGGACGTGATATCCTGGATGGGATCCTGGAACAGAAAAAAATGGACATGAGGGCAAAACTAAAGAAATCAGAATAATGTATGGACTTTAGGTAATAACAAAGTATCAGTGTCATGGCTTGGAACCATCACTGTCAACTACACCGTGAAACTGGGCCCAGGCTGAAAAGAAAATCCTTACAATTGCCATCCCCAGCCCAGAAGCTTCACCACCACCTCTGCAGCCATGACTGCATTGTAAACAGTTATGGTGGTTGCAAGCTGTGGTTTTTAAATTTAATGTGGTTCTAAATGGCTGTAATTTCAGGTAGTCTCCTTTGGAAGTGAAAGCAATATTTTCGGCATTCCGATTTATTTGTTCTAGGCTTGTTGACGGAGTGGCATGACGGAGCCTGGGAAGGAAAGAAGCAAATTTGGGGAAGGATCCACAGAGTTGACATATGTATTATTCAGAATTAACCAGCCCTCATAAACCCATGTGTCCCCTGCTGCATCCTACAAAACGTGTTTTTCCTTTCCTCGTAATGTTGAATTAATAAAGTTATTTTCACTTCATTATTCCTGGCTTTAAAGGGACTCTCTAATAAATTCTGTCCTTATCAGTTAGAAGCTGCCTTCTGTTTCCCATTTTGTCTCCTGCGTGGCCTTTTGTTTCCTAATCAAAATCACAATTTCTAAATGAATTGAGGAAAGGATTTTCTGTTCTCAAACCCATTTGGCGCCTGAGCGGATCAGAAGCAAGCTAGGGCTGCCACCTCTTAATTTGTTGTGTTAACCAATTAAAAACTGTTACACTTTTGGTAATAAAGTGGAGCCTCGTCCCTCTGGGTCCTCACTCTGGCCTCTTTCGAGTCGGCTCCTTGTTTCATCTGCTAGCCGGATCCTTCTGGTCCCAGATTCCAAAATGGTCCAGAGCTCCAATTAGGTCAAAGCCCTTCTCTGTTGGGGGAAAATGTTGAACTCGTCTGTCCTTTACTCCTAGGTGGCCATCATTGGAGCTGGTCACACAGAGCTGATTCGAGAAACCTCTCAGAACAGTTGTACTTCAGGGGCAGCTGTCCACAAAGGGCTGTGCCCTCGGCGGTGTTTATACACCAAAGGGAGAGCAGGGTCCAGAAAGAGTGAAGCAAGAATGTAGAATCGCATTAGTTCAAAGACCCAGGTAATTGACTGCATAAACTGAGTACCTGCCATGACGCTTCTGTCCCCTGTGCATCTGTGCACAAAGCTAGCGAGGAATTCCGTAAGACTTAACTATCATTAGAGGACAAGGGTATGCTTTGAAAACAGCATGTCCCTTGCTGCCAGAACCGGTTGGGTTTGACTTTTGATCTAGCCCTTATGTTTTCGTGTAACCAAGAGACTTGGTAGCGTAAGAGAAATGAACACTTTTATTGAACTTTTGCGTTTCCAATACTTTATCATTCGTTGTCCCATCTGATCCTCCCAACCCCCTGTTGCATGAAAGACCACAATTACCTTCTCTCTTTTACAGCAAAAGAAACTGTGCCCCAGGAGCTCACATACTAGTCACTGACATAGTAAAAAGTAACCTGAGGACTGGATGGTTAGGGTTTTCGTCTTTTACTAATGTTTTTATTTTTGCTTCTGGGACCTGAATTCATTTGATTGTCTGATGAAATGTCTTCTAAAAATAGCACGCGTGTATAGACACACACACACAGACACACAATTTTGCTGTAATTTCAAGAGGTTCCTTATCACCCCAGGTTGAGATCATCCTCCTACACTGTGTAGGATATAAAGATGACAGAACCAAAAAAAAAATCAGGAAATTCTGAGATAGGACAATAAGCAATTTGAAGAGGAGAATCAAGATCAAATTCCTCAGTTCTTTGCCAAATTTCCTTTCTTCCCCTGAAATACATGATGTTTCAGAGGGAATGGCAGATCCTGAAATTAAATGTGCTAAAAAACTCCCTGGGGGGAGTATATGCAAAAATGGGAACATAGTGATAGAAAATAAAAATGTGAGAAGGGATCGAAATAAAAATAATGGTCAATTAGACATGTTCAATCATGAACATTGTGCAGCCAGCATATTTGTGAAATCTGTTGCCGGGAGGGGTCTGTGATGGACATGATACGTAGGAAGTTGAGTGCGGTCAACTACGTGGACTGTTGGAGGCCAAGCGGGCCTGGGTACGCGTGGGCCAGTGGGACTCATTCCATGTATCAGTTGCATCCCTAGCTAGTTTTCCCTGCAAGCCCCGGAGAAGCCGTGCTTCAGGGTCAATAGCTGCTCATGCTGAAGGCTTGTAATTCACTTCTTGGGCAGTGTCCCCGTCTCTGTGCTGGACCCTGTGACAGTGTCCTGCCCTGCCTGTCACTTCTTATTCCTGGCGGCTGGTTGGACCTTGACCTACCACCTTTCCTGTCCTGAGGTTTCTTGGGTCTGCAGGTCTAATTCACTGTCCTACCTTGTCCTCCTTCTCCGATGTAACCTCTCTGGGCCAACTGCCTGGTTCTAAATGAGTCCTCTGCTGCACTCTTCACCTGTGATTTCACTGACTCTGTGCCCCTTATGAGAGGCCTGCACAAAACTCCAGCGCTGTATGTCTCAGGAATATCCCGGTACCAGTTTTTCTCTTTGATCTGGACTGTCTCTAACCCAGTAGCTGCCTCCGTCACCACAGCGGTACCACCATGACCTTGTCCTTCAGCCCGTGGTGACTCCTCTAGAAGGATTTGGAGGAAGTTCATCTCCAAGCCCAAGCTTGGGCTTCTGAGAGGTGGAGTTGGGACTGGGAGCTGGGAAATGAGGATAAAATGGACAGGCATCAACAGGTGCTGAGCTACGATTTGAAAAATAGATTAGAAAAGCAGACCCTCGAGGAAAGGTCAAGAAATAGTTCTCAGGTTCTCTGGCCAACTATCTCCAGAAATTCCCTTGCTAAGCATCTTCAGGCCAGCCCTCCCACTTTTAACTGCTAGCTGGCTCCTGCAAGCCCTGTCTTTGCACTGGTTATGTCTGCAGATGGGTTTAGTCAATGTCTTGATCAAGACAGAGGATGTCAGAATGGACCTCTGTCTACTGAAGTAATTCCAGGATTGAGTGAGTAATTTTGAAAACTGATGGGCGTTAACAACAAAATTGGTCCTTTCAGCCCCGTTACCTCAGTTATTTTAACGATGGCATTCGTCTATGCAGTGATTCACCCTTAGCTTGGCACTCAACCAACAGATGGCCTGTCCAGATAGCATCTACATCCTGAGACAGAATCAAGAATTGCTGTTTATTCATTTGGCTGTATTAATGACCAATTTGTGCCCAGTCAGTTGGATTAGATCGGTGGGTTAGATCCAATTAGTTAATTCATTTTTTTTTTCTTTAAAGGAAAAAGGAAAGCCACACCAACCATTTTTAGCGGGTTGTTTTTTAAATCACATAATACCTATTCTACTGAAGATACCACTGTCTATGGCATGTTTAACTTCCCAGATTTCAGAGGAAGAATTCAAGGTGACCCACATGACAACAGACACAAAAGGCATGATCTAAAGGTAGAACTCAGAGGCATGAAAAACAGTTTGTACTGCTCTAGGACACAGGTTGTTACAAACCTGATGCCAAGAAAATATCACATCTATGTTTAATGCGCTCGTAACAGGGCTCCAAGTTTTATAGGGACATATCTTTTTGTAGGTTAATTCATGGTGGTTTTGAATAAAATATCAATAAATCTCAACCGGAGAGAAAATGAATAGTGATGCAAAGAATTTGCACATGAATATCAGGGAGTGGCTACATGATGATTCTCTTGGCGTTCCTTCGGCAAAGTCTTCATTATCACTTTTCTTAGGAAGTGCTAACCCCACCGGGCATTTCTTCTAGCTATAAATCAAGGACGTCTTTCAGTGAAAAGCACATGATGACCAGTGACGATGGTGTCACTCACAGTCTCAGCCCCGCCTTTTCATGAATGTTTCAGTTTGGGGCAATAGAACTGCATAATTGGAACAGAATTCTAAAGCCATGTCTACACAAAGTAATAGAATGATGCTTGAACCGCTCTGACTGTCGCCTCGCACTGAGCTATTAGGCAAATGGGATTTATTTCCTGGACTAATTCCAACTCTAATTAATCTCTGTTGGCGATCCGGAACTTTGTGTGTGGAAGGGCTTTCTGAGCCTAGGCCTGGTCTCAGCAGGTTCCATAATTGATTAGTGATGTCTGCTGTGGGTGAAGGAGGAGGGCGGCGTATTAGAGAGCACTGTTCCAGCCTGCTGTGCCACAAGGAGTGACTGGATACAGTGCTGTGTCAAGTAATCACATTCCATAGATCCAACCCAACGTGTCCTCTGAAAATGGTTCAGTACAGATTTACCCGGGAAACACACCACTAAAATGAGCTACATCGTGACCCAGCACATGTTTGGGGATACCGAACGGGCTTTATATGTGCTAAAAGGGGGGAAACCGCTGAATGACTGTCAGTCATTTGATGCTATAATCTGACCTTTTTCTTCAGACAGTCACAATGGCCAGACCAATTCTAACAGTAGGGCTCTATGTCTTGGGCTTAAGAGTATGAAAGTGCATGCTCACTCATCTACCTTTGCTAGCAATGTTGCAGCAAATGAGAAAACCTGAGGTGACCACAGTAGGAAAGCAATCCCTTCAGGAGAGATGTTTCTCAAGAAGCTGTTAGGACACTGAGCTCATTCGTGGCTCAAACACACATCAGACTCTTGAGTTGTGTTTGCAGAATATGTCTTGGGCTGCTCCGAATCTGCTAAGGCATCTTCCCGGTGGTGTAGCTCATGACCTGTGTCCTGTGCCTCCAGAAGCTGCAGGGCACTCAGCTCAGGGGAAAAACATTTCTGAAGATTTCTCAAAGCTTTTTACTTTTTCCTCTCATCTCTGGTGTCTTCATCAGCTCCAGCTGCCATGACAAAATATCGAACACTGGAATTTACTTCTCCCAGTTCTGGAGCGTGGAGATCCAAGATCAAGGTGCCAGCAGAGTCGGTGTCTGCTGAGGGCTCTGTCCTTGGGCTGCAGATGTCTGCCCGCCTGCTGTGTCCTCACATGGCAGAGAGAGCTCCAGTCTCCTCCTCTTCTTGTAGGTGTGCTAACTCCTTCACGGGGGCTGCATGCTCATGACCTCATCTAAACTGAACTATTTCCCAAAGGCTCCACCTCTAAATACCATTACACTGGTGGAGAGTGCAATCATATCAGAGCTTCAATATGTGAATTTGTGGGAGGACACAAACATTTGATGGCTAATATCTGGTACATGGTAGATGGAAGGTAGTCCTGTGAGGCCCTAAGTAGGATTCCAGATTTCTAGTCAGAAAGCACAATTTATTTGTTTGTATTTTGGACTAGCACAGAGTGGGTGCTCGTTGAATATTTATTGAAGGGCTAATGAGTAGAATAAATGATAAAGAATTAATAGATGAATGCAGAAATAAGTTAATCCCAGGCCAGGCTAGCCACAGGGATAATCTGAGGTCATTCTTGTCCTCACTTGTCTGGCCAACTAGAGAGCCGCTTAGAAGAAAATGTCTAGAGGGTGGGAATTCTTGCAAATTCTGAAATGCCTCAATTCTAGAATTCTAATTCTGCATGATGAAAACTTGCTTATCTGCATCTCTAGGTGGGGAATGCCAGGGGAAGACGATGGCTTTCCGTGCTTCCCATTTGGATGCGTCTTCTTTCACTAGAGCATCCGCTTTCCGTCTTGAAAAGGGTACGGAAAAGAGTACTCATTTCCAGGATGACCTAAACTGCAGTTCTCTAATACAAGACAGTGGCAGACACGGTCTCTCTTCCTTTCTTCTTCATTCACACACACACTTCCATCCTGTTTCGTACAGAGCACATTGCACTTCCATGCAGCAGGTGTGTGGGTTGAACTTTGCCTCCCCTCCTCCATCGCCCAAATTCATAGGCTGAAGAAGTGCCACCTTACTTGGAGACAGGGGCTTTACAGAGCGAATAAAATTAAAATGAAGTCATTAACGTGGGTCCTAAGCCAATACGACTAGTGTCCTTATAAATTGTGGGAAATCTGGAGGCCAACATGGATACAAGGAGAGCATCCATGTACACGATAGCAGCCGTCTCTAAGCCAAGGAGAGGCACCAGAAAAGATCCTTCCCTCACAGCCCTCAGGAGGCACCACCCCACCAACACCTTGATTTCAGACTTCCAGCTTCCAGAACCGTGAGATAATTTCTGTTCTGTAAACCACTCACTTTGCAGAACTTTGTAATGGAAGCTCTAGCAAATGAATACAGCAGCTCATGAAAAGTAGGTTTGGGCGTCTAGTGGCCAGAAGCGGCCCCTGATATGTTTCTGTTTAGAGGCTGTGCGTGATGTGTGGTTTGCCTTGGCTGTCTGTTGTGTTGTAATAAACCATTATAGCACTTAGTAGCTTCAAACACCCAAAACACCAATCTGTTATGTCTCATGATTCTGTGGGTTTTCTGGGACTCAGATGGATGATTCTTCTTCTGGCTTCTTCTATGCTGCATTCCAGTAGGGGCTCAGCTGGGAAATGAATGCCAGTGGTGGCGTCTCGTCTCCCAGGGTCTCTTCCCACACGGTGGCCTCGCTCCTCAACATCAGTATCACAGGCAGTGCATGCTTCTCGCACAGCAGCTAGATCTCAAAGGAATTGTACCTCTTCTCTTCCAATTTGGATACCTTTTATTTACTTTGTCTGATTGCTGTGGCTAGAACTTCTAATACTATGTTGTATAAAAGTGTCACTCTATGAAGATGACATTATACTATATGTAGAAGACCCTATGGACTCCACACAAAAACTACTCAAAGTGATCAATGAATTCAGCAAAGTAGCAGGATATAAGATTAACATTCAGAAATCGGTTGCATTTCTGTATGCTAACAATGAAATATTTAGAAAGGAATATAAAAATACAACACCTTTTAAAACCGTACCCCAAAAAATTAAATACAAAGGAGTAAACCTGACTAAAGAGGTGAAAGACTTACATGCGGAAAACTGTAAAATATTAATTACAAGGAAATTAAAGAGGATGCAAAGAAATGGAAAGATATTCCATGCTTCCGGAATGGAAGAATTGATACTGTTAAAATGGCCATACTACCCAAAGCAATCTATAGATTCAGTATGATCCTGCGGATTCAATGAATGAATGAATCTACAGATTCATTGCAATGCTACATGTACATGGTGGGGCACCACTTTTATTAACTGGGGGACTCCCTTCACTGTTGTCACTTACAGGCTGACAAAGCCACTCGCACCTAGAGCACTGCTGATCACTGCGCCAGGAGAAAGTAAGAGCCCTACGGTGTCTTGAAGCAGCAATTAGATGCTCTGGTTCAGAAATAACATGCATCATTTTTGACCAGTGGGGCTAGGTTACTGCCACCTCCTACTCAGAAATGATCCAGGAATTGCAATGCTACCATCAAACTGAATACCAGTTTCAACTAATGACTGGTTTCTGCCCCTCCCACCACCTCCTCACCCCCACAAGTTCATAACATCCACAGAGACAACACTAAAAAAGTAGAGAAATTAGCACTAGGTTTAAGAGCAAGGAAGGTCTCCCCAGAGCCTCCCCCCAGTTCTCTCACTTCACACTGGTCAGAACTAGATCACATGTCCATTCTTAACTAATCTGGCAAAGGGGATGGAATTATCACGGTTGGCTCATCCCAGCTGGGGTCTGTCTTTAGAGCCAGGGATTGAGTCACTGTTCCCTGAGCCTACAGGTCGTCTGAAGTTGGTACAGGGGTTGAGAACGATGATTCTTTGCTGGCACTTGTTAATATGCCGTGTTGGGAAAGACTCTTCCATGCTGTCAACAATTCAGGAACTGAAAGTAGGAGAAAGTAGGCGAGGGAGTGTTGGTAGGCAGCCAGTCTGATCTGCCATTATGTGAAGGTCAAGTGCGGAGGGCTGAGGTGTCGCCGGGATGTGTATGTACTGCAGTTAGGATGGAATAGATAGTCCTAAGATCCTGCTCATCTCTGAGATCTATGCTTTTCTGTGAGTTTTTTTGATGCTACTGCCATCTCTGAGCACAGGGGTTCAGAACACAGGGTGGTCTGAGGAACTCAAAGCGGCTTCCCTTATTCAGTGCCATTGATCAGATCTTCTTAGAGTCCCACGTGAAAAAGCCATGTTTCTACTCATTGCTAGAAGCTCCCAGATACAGAATAGGCAATTGAGGGATAATGCAGGGGAGAAGAAAGTTCAGGGAAGAGGAGAGGAAAGGATTGGCTTTAAAACTGCACAGAGTATGAAAGTGAGGGATATGTTCTTAGGATTCCCAAATGAATATGCCTATGTTATGGTTCCCAAATGTATATGCTTCCCAAATGTATATGCTTTCTTATCTGCTTCCCTGAGCTTGAAACCCTTGTGCGAACAGCTCCACTTAGAGCCTTTAACGGTGCTTTAACACGACCATCACCAATACTGTCCTGAACATGCCCTTCAGCTACCAGCTACCAGTTGTTATCCACCAGCTACCAGTAGCCTTCATCATCTTTTATCCAGATTGTCAGAAAGGCTTCCTTACAGCTCTTCTCCCATCCAGAGTTCCTTGCTCCAGTTGACTTAGCGATCCAGCCAACACGTAAATCTGACAGTCTTCCCTTGAAGTAAAACGCACCAGTTGTTCCCCATCACCTGCAGAATAAATTCAAGTTCTCTGGCAGGGGATACAACACCCTTCTGCCAGCTTTATTTGGAAGACTCCCTCCAAGTTTATGCTCAGCTGCTGTTTCTCCTGCTCACACACCCTCACTACTTCCTGTCTTCCGGTTCGGTTAAAGATGCTCCCTCTGCTGGGAGTGTCCTCCTCCTGTTGGCTGTGTTAACTCTCAGTTCTTCCTCAAGATTCCGCTCCTTATTCTTACCTCATCTAGAAATCTGCCTTTGAACCCACCCTTCCCCTCCAGGGCTAGGCTGGGTGCCTGTCTTTGGGGCCCCTCGGAGGCTGCACCCACCTTTATCATGGGACATAACCGGTTTATAAGCTCCCCCTCCTTGACGAAAGGGGCTGTTGTATTCATCTTTTATCTCAGCACTTAACTCAGTGCCTGGCGGAGAGTAGGCACCAAATAAATAAATGTTTGTTGGACAGAATCATTAAGGAGAGGGTGGCAGCTGAGCAGAGAGAATGGGGGGGAGGTTAGTGGGAGAGTGCAGAGGAAGAGGGAGGCGGTAGAGAGACAGCAACTGGGGAGCGGCCAGGGGAGTGTGTGAACTTTCCATCCTAGGATCAATATCTCCCTCTGGTGCCTTGGAATCTGGGCTTCAGCTCCAATTTAACCATCCCAGATTCTAAGAAGAGGTACCCTGCCTCTCCCACATGGGGGATCCTTGATTTGGGTCATACATGGGACCGAATGGACAGCCATGGGGTCAGTCTCTGCCACCCACACTCTTGACCCCCTGTCCCCTGCCTTCAGCCTAAGCACCTAGGCTCTTGTTCACAAGGCCAGGACTGTAGGTAGACTTTTGGACTTTGCTTTTTGTTCTCATTTTCCTCTCTCCAGACCCTCAGGTCAAAGACGATGATTATAACTCCCCCTTGGGTGGCCTCCTGGCTTTGAAAGTCAGACGCGGGTGTCCTTTCCGCACACCCAGCCAGCAGCCATGCAGGAAAGCCCCCTTCTCTGCCTGCCCTTTGCCCCCTTCCCATCCCCCGTCCTAGAGTTAGAGGGATTTCAAAACTGAGTCTCAGAGACTGTGACAGCTTTTCTAATTCTGCCCCAACGCTCTGGGAAAAGTCCCCCAAAGAGGAAATGAGGTGCCTTCCGGCCCTGGGACTGCCCCTGTGCACGCAGGAGGCTCGGTGGGGAGGAGAGCGCCCAAGGGGAGGACAGCCTTGGCCCAGTAACATCAGACGAGCCACTTGAACCCTGGTCTCAGTTTAGGAACCTGTAGCAATGGGTCTGACCGCTTCCCTCCGCTGCGAGCGTCGGAGCGTCGCCACTAGGGAGAGGCAAAGGCTCGCAGACACACCAACTCCCGGTCCGGACGCGCACCGCCGGGGACTGGGGTGGGGTGGGAGCGGCCGCGAGGGCTAGGGGACAAGGGGTCTGGCCCCGCCGCGGGCCGGCTCCAGAAGGGACGCTTCCGCCCTGCTTCCGGGCCCCTCTTCGCCTTGTTGATGAACCGGTGTCCTGGGCTCTGGTGACGCGGAGCTTCGAGCTTCGAGCGCCGCGAGGGGGGAGCAGCCTGGAGGAGCCCCCCCTCTTCCCCGGGTGCCCGGGCGTGGAGACGTGGGCGGCGGTGAGCGGCTGCCCCTCTTCGCGCCCCTCCCCTGTCGTCCCCGGCCGTCCCCTCCCCGTGCGGCGCTCCCGCGTGTGCGGGTGTGTGAGTGCGTGTGTCTCCCTCGCTCCTCTCGCACACGCTCCGGCACTAGTGCAGGCGGCCAGCCGGCGGCTCCCCGCTCGCCCGCTCGCTCCGGCCGCTGCGCTCCCGCCTGGCCGCCGCGCCGCCTCCTCTGCAGTCGCAGCCGGGCATGGTGAGTGAGTGAGGTCCTGCGCCGCGCGCTCCCCGGCTCGCCGCCCGACCCCAGCCGCGGCCCGCTCCGTCCCGGGGAGCTGGCGGCGGCGGCGGCGGCGACGGGGGCGCGCCGCGGGGCCGGCCGCCGGGAATCCGGCGCCCGTGCGCCCCGGGACCGCCGGGCCCCGTCTCGGGAGCGGGCTCCGCGCCCCGCCCGGCTCCGAGCCCGGCTCCTCGAGGGCTGCGCGCTCCTTCCCCGCCCGTCGCCCCACCCCGTGACCGGCTCCCCGTCTTGTCCCGCAGGACCCGCCCGGACGGGACCACGCCGCCGCCGCCGCCGCCGCCCGGAGCCGCGCTTCGGGTCCCGCCTGAGCCGAGCCGCGCGCGGGGCCGCCGCCGCCGCCGCCGGCGGGGGATGGGGCTGCCCTGGAGGCGCGCCGAGCCCGCAGGGGGAGCGCGAAGCCGGCGCGTAGCCTGAGCCCCAGCCGCCCGCGCCGGGCTGGTCCGTGCGCACCGCGCGCCGCCGCCGCCGCCCGCGCCTCGATGGCGCCATCGCTTCGGCGCCGCTGACCGCCCTGCGCCTCCAGCCCGGCCCGCGCGGCCCCCTCGGAGCCCGGCCGGCCCGGGGAGCGGCCTGCCGCGGAAGCCTCCCCGCGCCCTCCCGCCCGGCCCCGCCATGGCGCTGCGGCGCCTCCTGCTGCTGCTGCTGCCGCTGCTCTCGCTCCAGTCCCTGGACCTGCTGCCCGGCGCCCAGGGCGCCCGCGGCCGTGCCGCCAACCGGACCCTAAGCGCTGGCGCCGCGGCCGTCGGGGGCCGGCGGTCCGGGGCCGCCCTGGCCCGAGGTGGCCGCGAGCTGAACGGCACCGTCCGGGCGCCCGGCGGCCCGGAGGCGGGGAGCCGGCGAGGGCAGCCCGCGGCGGCTGTGGCGGCGGCCAACGCGGCCGTCACCTACGAGACGTGCTGGGGCTACTACGACGTGAGCGGCCAATACGACAAGGAGTTCGAGTGCAACAACAGCGAGAGCGGCTACCTGTACTGCTGCGGCACCTGCTACTACCGCTTCTGCTGCAAGAAGCGCCACGAGAAGCTGGACCAGCGCCAGTGCACCAACTACCAGAGCCCGGTGTGGGTGCAGACGCCCAGCACCAAAGTGGTGTCGCCGGGGCCCGAGAACAAGTACGACCCGGAGAAAGACAAGACCAACTTCACGGTCTACATCACCTGCGGGGTGATCGCCTTCGTCATCGTGGCCGGCGTCTTCGCCAAGGTCTCCTACGACAAGGCCCACCGCCCTCCGCGGGAGATGAACATCCACAGGTGAGCGCCGCCGCCCGGGGCCCGCCCCCAGCCTCCCGGCGGCCTCACCCCTCTTCCCTTGCTTCCCCGTCCTCTTCGCTCTTGGCATCACCCCATCCCTCTTGCCTCCAAGTCCACTCTCCCCTTGCCTCTTTGACAGGCAATCCAGCCGAGCCTTCTGTGCCCTCCTTTCCATTTCTTTAGAACCGGGAACGCAAGCTTTGGTGGGTAGTGGGATTTGCAAGGCAATGTGGGGATGGGTGGAGAACGGTACAAATCCTGTAATCCTGGGTGTAGGTCCAGAGTGCAGTTTTCTGGGTATGTGGGCACTTGAATGTAGGTTCTTATTGCATTTGATTTTCTGAGTCAAACCAGAGAGTCATCTTTACTGTAGGAAATGGAATGATGTTGGAAGCTTACTGAAGAGTGTGAACTGGCCCTTCCCCGTGTTGGAGGTGGGGGTCACAGGGAGAGGACGCCCCCTGGGGTGGAAGGAATGAAGGCTTATCTGCATCCGTCTTGACCAAGGGCAGATGGTGGCCCTTCAGTGCATCCCTCCGAGTGGGGTGCTTATCCTTCCTGCAGAGACCGGAGGACTTGTTCTTTCAAACCCCGTAGGCAGAACTCTCTGACTTAACACTTCTTGCTGTGTTCAACCCGGTGGGCCTCTTTCACTGCTTGCCTTAGAGAGGCAGCGGGGGCTGCCTCCTACCAAAACTTCTGCTGAGAGAGCTCAAAATATGATTCCTCCCTGATTGCCCCCAACCCCGCCACTCTCACTCCCAGCCTAGCGCCCCTGGGGGAGTCCCATCCCAGGGAAGAGGAAAGCAGCCTCTTTACCACTCTCAGGCAGATGCACTCAGGGGATGCAAACTGAACTCTTCTTTCAGACCCCTCGTGCTGACGAATAGCTGGACATGGTTCAACAGAGTCTTTCAAGGAACAAACCCTGCCCTGGGATGTGCTTCCATTTCTGGCACATGGTGTGAGCACAGCCCTGGTAACCGGGACCCCCACTCCCAGGTCCCCCCACCCTGGGCCATATACAGCTTTAGCTCATCTTTGCACTCTGCTTGTATACTTTTGGCCTGAAAACCTTCTTCCCTGGCTGTGGTGGACATTAATCACCTGTACCTTGATGAAGAGAGAGAGAGGCAGATAGAAATTTCTGGGCGAGATCCCCCCCCACTCCCTGCCCCCTGGATACTGTGGGTGTTGAGAAAAGATGATACTCTGGCAGATTTTGAGTCAAATCCACGAAGTGTGGGTACTTTAATATTGACAAACTTGGGTCGTCCGGCCCACCCCCATCTTAGCTCTCAGGGGCTAAGTCTGTGGCTGGGGGGTCCTGGGAACCGACGGAGGAATTGTGGCACGTGGTCTGTGGTCAGTCCTGGCTCTCAAAAGCCGTGGGTAGGTGGGATGGAGATGGACAGAAGGACAAGGCACTCCGTGCTTTGCGGCTTTGTCTGGCTAAGAATCCTCTCTTGGCTCACCGTGGAGAGCAGAGAAGTAAGTGCCAGCGGGCAGCACCTTCCTGAAGCAGGTGTCCCTGGTCCTTATCCCTCTGCCTCCGCCTCCAGATGGTCCACCTTCACCTGATCCTGGAGTTCTGGCCTCACACCTTCCATTTCTGGCCATGACCTCCTGCTGGTTGATTCCCCCGAACCTTTCTTTGGGTTTCTCTCTTCCCAGCCATTCTTCTCTGTACTCTTGGGGAGACCTGCCCCCTGCGCTGCCTGCCACTGCCTTCTGAGTTTATTCATCATCACTTGGGAGGATGCTGATGGCCACTGGATGCAGGCGTTGGCCTGTGTTCTGTGGGTCGTGACCTTGGAGATGTCCCTGTACCCCCAGCCAACCTTAAACTAGCACGACCACTGTGTGTGTGGGTGTGCAGCTCGGTGGTGACGCCGTGGAGGCAGTTTCTCTCTGAGGTTGGGAAAGAGAGAGAGCCACGGGAAGGACAGTGAATTTCAGCCCTCAGACCATTATGCAAATATGGGATGTTTCTCCCTCAGATTCACCTCCTGATTTTATTCAGTTCACAGCACCTCTTCCAACAGCTGCAGTCTCGCCTGATCAGTGCTTTGGAAACCATCATATTGAGCCTTGTTAGGTAGGGGACAAAGCCTGTCTCTGTGTTCGGAGGGGCGGGGGAGGGGACAGAGCACAAGCCATGCATCTGGGACACTCCCTGGGTGACCTTGGGCAGGTCAGGGAAACTTATTTTTCAGTTCTGGATAACACAGGCACAGTGAGTTCCCGGGCGTGCCGGGGTAAGTTTGCACATTGCAGGAGCTGCCCACCGACCCCCGGGTGGGTGTGGTGCCGTCTCTCTCCCACTTTGCTCACATGTCGGAGGTCGCAGCCGGCTGTGCAGGGAGTGTGGGGTGTAGACCGTCTTACTGGGGAGCTGGGGTAGGGAAGAAGAGAGAGCCATGGAGAGATGCATGTCTCCCTCAGGGAAAGCGGGGAGAAGAGGGAGGGGAGACTTCAGAGGTCAGCCGAAGGGGTGGGAGGTGTGCTCGGTTATTCCTTGAAACCATCCCACAAAGGCATTTCCTTTCTGAAAAGGCAAAGTTCGTTTTACTTATTCCAGGGCGCCATCCTCTGTGAAGACAGGCAGGCGGGCTGAGTGGGAGGGGGGCCTGCCTCCCTGAGAGCGATGTTTATGGGAGCCTCAGCAGGGTGGAAGGAGGGTGCTGCCCCAGGACGAGCCTGTTTGCCTCCTCCAGGCCCCCTCTGCCTGCCCTGGCGCCCCCCGCCCCAGGGCGGGGCTTCCTCTCGCCTCTCCAGCCCCGCAGAGGGGAGCAGAGCTGGTCTGTTCCAGGAGTGCTTAGACCTTGCCAGCCCGTTTCTCCGTGAGAATGTGTCTGTGGAGGAAACTCTCAGCTCTCCGGTGATTCTAATGCCAGAGCAAGAGGGCAGCTGGACCCCGGGGTGGGGAAAGGGGTGGCCAGAGGGACCAAAGGCAGAGCCTGGCTCTGGATCTGGGGAGCCCTGGGTATCGGGCGGGTCCATCTTTCCCACGCAGAACCCCACTTCCCACCCGGATCTCTGCCTCACCTGGCCCTTCTTTTCACCTGCGAGGGCTGAGGCAGGCGTCCACCGATCTGCGTGATGCTTCCCGGGGCTGTTTGCTCAGCAAAGGGCTGCCCGGGCCTCCCAGGGCAGGGGCTCTGCCAGGGACACGGCCCTGGACACGGGCTCCCTGTCGACATTCGGTTCCGAACCAGCCGTCTCACACTCAAACCCGTTCCTTCCTCCTCACCCTGGGTTGATTCATTAGTGTCTTGGAGATGAGAATCAGAGGGAGGAACTGTGTGGCCTTCTTCTTCTTCTTCTTCTTTTTTTTAAATGGCTAATTAACAGATGGGTCAGGAGGCTATTAGGATGCTGTAGATGCAGTTGGTGAGGCCAGAGATGCCCAGGGTCCTCTCGTTGCCTGCACGGGGCTGAAGGGCTGGAGGAATCTGGGGGCGGGATGGGGGCGGAGAAGACTCAGGTTCCCTGGGGAGAAAAACCTGAGCAGATGTTACCGGAAAAAGGAAGATTGAGAAGGCAAGGCGGCCCAGCAACCATCCAAAGGGGCCTTCATCTTTGGATTCCTCTGCTTATTTCCGGAATCATCAAGGGAACACTTTGTTCTGCCTTTTCTCCCTCCAGAAATTAATTACAAACCCAGGGAGCTCTGTTTTCGTCCTCACTGACCACAGAACTGCGGTAGCAGGACCACTTTGCCCGCTGATTGATTTAGTTCTCTTCCCAGGTTCCTGGGCAATGAATTGTCAGATCACGCCAAACACTCCATTTTTGAAACACCATAGGCTTACTGTAATGAATTGATCTAAGCAGAGTCAACTTGTTTTTTTTTTTTTTGCTTTTTTTTATGTTGATTCTAGCAGTTGTTGGAAGGAAAGGAAAAAAATCATCTTGCCTTGGACTAAAGGTCGGCCTTGCATGTTTTCCAGAAAAAAAAAAAATGCATGGAGGGAAAGCAGTGAAATTGTGGAAGAATTTAAGAAGGTATATGGAAGGAGGAGTTAGGGAAGGAAGACAGAAAGAAGCAAAAATAGTAAAAGGAGGAAGGTATTCAGGTGGGAGGTGGGTGGCATTGCCCAGATCTCGAGCTTGGTTTCCTCCTGACTCCTGCAGCTACAGGTGGGTACAAGGGTTTAGTCACATGTCCAGGCTCTTGAGACACAGGAGGAGAAAAAGCCCAGGCCATCGTTTTTAACCTGTTTTAAGGAGAGATTGGAGTAGCGTGCAGTCAAGTCAGATGGGATGTCCGGGAAGCAGGGGTTAGAGGACAGCTGAGAAGGTGAGCCGAGCAGAAGAGGTGGGTTCACCAGACCCAGACTGACGCCCTGGGATGCGGAAGAGAAGGGGGCCACGTGAGAAGAAGCCTCGGCCCCCGAGTTCCCGGGCCTGCAGGGTCACCGCGGCATCTTCACTGTCTGGCTTCGTCCCCGTGGTCCCTGAGGGTCCCCACTGCAGGCTGGGACTAGCACCCAGCTCCTGGCCACTGGACGTCACCGCTCACCTTCTCTGCCC
>PVHT021183616.1:616645-632177 GCA_004024745.2 Catagonus wagneri
GCCTGGGTTAAATTCATTTTAAAAACACCTTTTGGAGTTCCTCAGTGGCCTGGTGGTTAAGGACCCGGCCTTGTCACTGCTGTGGTGCAGGTTCAGTCCCTAGCCCGGGAGTGTCCGTATGCTGCGTTCAACAACAACAAACTTCTGCTGTGATGTTTCTCCCCTCTTTTCTCTGTCTTAGGAGGCTCGAACCCGTCCCTTTTCCCCGAGTCACATTTAGGAGCCCGCATTTCCAGCGTCTTCCTTCCTGGGTGTCGTAGATGGGGAAAAGGGCTTGGGGGGAGGTTTACCAGCGACCCCTCCGAGAGTCTCAGCCCCTTGGCCTTGAGCAGGTTTATTCCCACACCTGTTCAGGACAGACTGCAGGCTTGTCTTTTTTTTGTTTTTTTTTTAAATCTCTAGAAGAAAAGGCAGGATAGTACTTTCTCTTATTTTGTCATATTATAGAACCATAGAGTTTTTATTCCGGACAAGTCATTTAATGTAACTCTAATTGTGTCGGCCAAACAGCTGAAGCCCAGGGAGGCCAGATGACCAGGACAAGGGTCCGGGGGCAAGGGTCTTCTGGCCTTGGACCGGAAGCCGGGGTGCCGGTGTCCTGGGCCACAGGACTGCTCAGCCTCATCTTCTCGTCCAATGGAAACCTGTTCTGTTTTTCTGTATGTACATGTTTCTTCGTCGTCACCAAGGAACTCTGAGATATTAAGGGATATGAAGGACAGCCTTCTCCCTTCTCTTGCTTCTCTGTGTTTCCTCAGCCCTTTCTCGCTCAGTTTGCGCATCCGCCAAAATGATTTCCTCTGATCTTCCCTGCTCCTTTGTAGTTTGTCCGCACGCTTTTGCAAAGGGCTACACCCCGATCGAAGGTTATTATTGTTGTTTTCATCCTTTAATAAGAGCTGAGTAATGCAGCTCATTTGAAGAAGAAAAATACAGCCCGAGCCAAAGAGTTCTGAACCAAGGCCGTGGGTCCCTGGATAAAGCTATGGGCAGAAATTTGTAATTAAACACAGGGTCTGTGATTGCTTTCTCTCCATCCCGGAGGTGGGGGGGTGGGTGCTGAAACTGCCCAGGGTGACGGACTTCAGCTTTGCCAGAGACCAGAACCTCCAGGCATTCCAAGGCCCCGAGTGGGGGTAGTTTCAGGTTTGTCGTGTAGGATGGCTCCCCACGGGTAAGACAGCTTCATGACCCGCAGACGCAGTTCACGGGCGCCCACCCTGCACTTTGTCAGCTCTGAGCCGTGCTGAATACAAGACGAGCGGTCCAGAGAAACTTTGGGAAGGGTGGCTGATGAAACTGGAGATGTGGGTCCCCTCCTTACGGAACGTGATCTCTGTGGCCCACAGCGTGGGGCTTTTGCCCACACGAGCCCACTTCCTACTTTGAAAGAACCGGGACCTAACGCGTCGTCCTTCTAAACAGTCACCTTGAGAGGCCACATACTGATTCTTCCCCGGAAAACGTGGCCACATTTCTTATTTTGGAAGTGCTTTCAGAGCCCGTGCGTGTCGCTTTGACTTTCTGTAATGGCAGCATATTCTTGTCCTCCTAGGGTGGGTTTGGTTCTTGCAAGCAGCGACGTCATGGTGCTGAGGCTGATGAATGAAACCGGTGCTCGACTGGTAGTTCATCAGAAGTGAAGAGTCAGGAGACCTGCCGTCTGTCCCAAAGGCAGGGGCCCAGAGCAGGCATCTCACTACTGAAAGGCGGCCCAGCATCAGAGCCCCGTGCTCCACGGTGACCACGGGGAAGGGGCTCTTCCCACGTGGAAGGATAATTTCTGGCCCTCAGGATATCAGCTTTGTGCTCTATCAGTGTGTCTGGCCAGACAGAGCTGCTGGGAGAGAGGCAGAAAGAAAGGGGTTCAATACGGAGGAAAGGGCTCAAGTAACTGCCCAGGAAGAGTTAAAATAACTCCCCCCTTTCTGCACAAGATAGTAGACAGGTAGCTCAACTCTGATTCGTAATTTGATTCCGAGGGTAAAGGGACTGGATTTCTTTGGGGTGCATGTGGCCAGGCTTGAGAACCCGGGAGTTCTCAGCGCCCTGTCCTCCCTGCTCTCCATCTGACCGTCATCAGCTCTGCAATTCGGCCTTCAGATGAGGTCGCAGCCTGGGCCAGGCAGCCACCGACGAGGCAGTGTTTGCAGGCGCAGGAAAAGGGGGCTTCCCGCCAGCATTGCTGTTAGATTCAAAATGTGTGTTTACTCCACCTCCTCAGACCCCCCCCACACACACACAAAAAGTGCATTCATGCCACGGAGTTGATCACAGACATGGGGCGAGGATGAGGCAGGCCGAGTTTCAGGGTGGCTGACAAGGGGCCAGCAGGTGCAGCAGCTGTGGCCAGTTCTTATTCTTCTTTGGTGCTAGGGAAGCTGCAGGCTGTGCTGCTGCAGGTGGGACAGGACTTCTTCTTCTCGGTCAGGAGTTAGTGGGTGGTGAGGGGTGGGGCGCTGCTCCCCCTGTGTGGGCTGGTGCAGAGCCTGGGACCCCGCTGGCCCCCTAAAAGTCACTCTTGAATACTCTGGAAGGAGTCAGTTCTGCTCTGTGGCTGGGCAGCCCCCTCCCTCTGCTCAGATGTCAGGAAGAGGGGACCTCTGTCTCCTTGGAGCTTATACAGCCCCCTCACCCATCACTCCAGAAAGCTGACGTGGAGGAGGACCTGAGCCCTCAGGTGAGGACTCAGGGTCACGTGGATGAAGCAGGGCTGGCTCTGTAGCCAGCATCCTGCATTATCTCACCACATCCTTCCACCACCCTAAGTCTGGTACCACTTAACAGATGACAAAATCAACTCAGAGAGGCTTAGTGACTTGCCCAAGGTCACACAGCTAGTCTGTTGTCGGTCTCCATCTTCTCTGGGGGTCAGCAGGGCAGCTGGCTCCTCTCACCTTCCTGAACATAAATAGGTGAGTGATCCTCTGACCACTCAAGAAAGCAAAGACCCTCCTGCCTGTGCCCTGGGACATGTTGTCACTGTAAGGGACACTGCAAGGGAGAATGAATGACCTACAGACCAGGGTACCTCGGAGCCGGGCTGTGGCCTCACCTGCCTTGCGTGCAGGGCACAGAGGCGCTCAGGGTTGTGAAAGGGCTCTTCTTCAAGAATATATGATCTCAGTTGAGGCTAGTGAGGCAACACAGAGAGAGGGTAAAGAATAAAAGCAAACAAAACACTCTGATTTTAATTGGAAAACAAACAAACAAAATCCCATATCTTTCTAGTAGTGAAAGGACTCCAGGGCAGTTCTGTGAGAGTCTGAGCTTCTGAGAGTAATGGAGTGCTAGAGAATTGAAGTGATTTGGGGGCGAAAGAATGGACCTCGGGCCAGTCCCGTTTTTAATGGCAGAGACGCGCAGCTTACCAACTGTTCCATTTATCACAGCTCCCCTACCCGCCCCATTTCTAAGGTGAGCGCAGAGCGCACCAGACCCAGAACTGTGGCCAGCTCACTCTGGCTTCCCTGCTCCGCTTTTCCCTCCTTGCTTCTCTCAGCCCTGCTTTCTCATCCCTCAGCCTTCCCCTGTGTTTCTCTGCTTAAGCCCAAGACAGGGAAGGAGCCTGGGTTTTGCTCTCAAGACCTGGTGGTGGTGGTGGTCGTCGTGGCCATGGCCCTGGTCCACGACAGGGCTCACGCTTCCCGGTCCGCAGCTTCTGCGCGGGGGTGCCTGGCCATCTGGCTGAGGTGCGTGTGGGGACATGGGGGTCCTGAGCACTGTGTTCAGCCCCTGCCCTGGTCTGCAGGGCAGGGGCACCTCCTTGCCCAGAGCCCCTGTCCACATCTCGAGACCCGCGGAGGCTGCGTTCCAGCGGGGCTCTGGGTGGCTACGAGCTTGGCCCTGCTCCCCAGCATTTGGGAGAGAAGCCGCTGCTTTCTGCAGGCTTCACAAACGCTGTTGTTCTTCCTGGCTTTTTTGGCATTTGGTCTCGCGTACTGTTCCCATTAGCTCCGGCATTAAAGTCTCATTACTTAGGACATCTGTCCTCTGGACATAGCCGTGGTTCCCTTAGCCAAAAGTCCTCTGCTGGGAAGGATGCTTCCCCCCCAGATACTCAGCCCTTCCCTCTTCCTTCCATCCAGCTGCTTCAGGGAGGAGGGATTTGAACCCTGAGAGGGCATGCCGTGGCCAGGGGGAGCGCCTCCCACCCCCCTTCAAGGGTCCTGGGAATACAGACTCTGGCCAGCAACCCTCGGGGTCGGGTCAGACCCCGCGATAGCAGAGAAGTTGTTCCCGAGAGCTTTGCTCCCCAAGTCTGGGGCTCAGCCTCGGATCCCATCCACAGGGATAGCTGGCCTCTGTCACCGTCACCGTGAGGTCTGAGCTGCTGTGCCTGAGGGCAGCCTCGTGGTAACCCATCTTCTGAAACGACGGAGCAGGAAGCCCCACCCAAGCACCAGGGCTGCTCTGGGAAGCATCTGGATTCCAGCCTCCCTCTCAGGACCCCTCCTTACTCTTTCCTGCATCCTGAGAAATTTGCCAGAACTTTCCTAGGAATGCTGTCCCGTGGGCTCGGAAGGCTCTTCATGCCGTGGGGATCACACAGCTTTTCCCGCCTGAGACCCACGGCAGCCAGCTTCTGACCTGCCTGTGTCGCCGCCTCCCCCACCCCAGCATGTGCAAAGCGCACCCAGTCTTCGGCGGAGGATCCGTCGCTTCTCTCTCTCTTTTGAGTCACATCATTAAAATGTTGCGTCTTGCTCCTTTGTCCACTGGTATCTCTTTCGCCATCTGTCCCTCTTTTGATTTTCCTCTTCTGCGGAGTGTTTTTCTGTTTCCTTGCTCCCTCCAGTTCTCCTTCTTGAACTTGTCCTGCTGTAACTTCGTTAGACGGCACCGATTCAGACTCCGCTGATTCAAAATTTATCCAAATTGGACCTCGGAGAGGTTGCTTTTCTTTTCTCTGTCTGATAAAAAGCTGTGATGAACAGATTAATAGCTCAGACAAGACTGCAGAGATGGTGCAGGGTGCATACGCCCGGCAGAAAGACAGTTTTCAGGCAGGCTCGTCCATAGACAATCGGCATGCTAATTACAAATCATTCTTATCTGTTCAATAAAGTCGCTCTCCCAAGATCAATTTTTTTTTTTTTAGGCTAGTTTGTCATCCTGCAATGGCCCAGGAAGCAGTAAAAATGCATTTCCTGTAAAGTGCTTTATAATTTCCACGTCGGTCTCATTGATTGGGATTAGCCAGTCCCCCGTTTCTGCTGAATTGGTGATGCTTGACTGTAGTCTGCTTCAGTTCCCTGTTTAATTCCCTCTGGGGGCTCCCGCTCATTTACCCTTTTTCGTGTTTCTTGTGAAGTTCCCTGAGTTTTTAGAATGCCGAAAGTCTCTCGCTCTCAGCTTTGAGAATTCTGTGATGGATCATGCCTCCGCCCCAGAGCTCCCCCAGAGCTCCCCCGGGAGTTTGGGAACCTGGAGGCAGACTGAGGACGGCTGGCCTATCTCTGGAGAATAAGAGGACAGCGACCTCTGTGTCCCTTCCTCTGCTCTTCCTCTCCTGCCTGTTCCTGCATCTCTGTCCCCAACACCACTGTTTGGCGTGACAGCATCACACCCACTGTAGGATGTGACAGGAGGTACATAGACGCACCCCTTACAGAAAGGGACATTGGCCTCCCTCCCTTTGCCCGCTGATATGGCTCTCGAAGGACCCCTAGTGAGGCCCCCCTGTGTGTGTGTGTGTGTGTGTGTGTGTGTGTGTGTGTTTAGGGTCATACCCGAGGCATATGGAAGTTCCCGGGCTAGGGGCTGAATTGGAGCTGCAGCTGCCAGCCTACGCCACAGCCACAGCCATGCGGGATCTGAACCACATCTTCGCCCTACACTGAATCCTTAACCCACTGATCGGGGCCAGGCACTGAACCGGCATCCTTATGGATACTACTTGGGTTTGCTTCCTCTGAGCCACAACAGGAATTCCGAAGCCCCCCTTTTCTAACTGTTGGAGGTAGTCATCTGTCTTTCCCTGCCTTAGAGCATTTCCCGAGATAGGAGGCAGGGAAATCACAGCTTCTGCCACTTCTTGTGCCATGCCCTTGGACGAGCCCCTCTGCCCACCTCTGGTCTGTTGGCCCTGCTGCGTGTGTGTGTGTGTGTGTGTGTGTGTGTATGTGTGTGGGGGGTGCTGTCCAGTTGGGGAGGTGAGTTTTTCTCTGGTCCATTCAGGTCACAGCACACCTGGGAGGTTCAGGAAAACAGAGCCGATGTCTGTCCTCTCAGAGGCAGCCACCCTGAGGTGTGGGGGAAAATGCATTTTCCTTGCACACTCCATCCATATCTGCACGTGGCCTCATGGGAGTGCTTGTCTTTTAACATCTTAAGCTTGTAGACTCTCTTGGTTGAAAGGGAGGTGTTTTAGCGCCTCTCCCTCTAGGCACCAGATGCCCCTCCCATCGAGCTCATGCACCTGGGGGAGCTGGGGCTCCCCCTCCCCCTTCTAAGGGCGAAATTCCAGTTAATTCTCATGGGAAGTCAGTGTTGGCCTCTATGGCCTGAGGTCTGCCCACTGAAGCAGCGCAGAGGGCCGCCTCCCTGGAGCCCTTCCCTGCTGCTGGATAAACACGCCGGTTACGAGTCTGTTTGTCATGGGACGTGGTTTCAAGTCCTTGTGTCAGTGAGAAATTCATCGACATAGAAACGGGGTTATGATTCTACAGCCAAACCCCAAGTGATGTCACTGAGAGCAGCATGTGGGTCTTGGTCATTTAAACACAATGAAACGTCTAAAGATTTTTTTTTTTTTGAAATTGGTGAGTCTCCAACCCTGGGGACCAATCCATCTCCGCTACCACGATGTCCAGAACACATGTGTTTGCCTATTCTGTTCACACCTGTATTCTAGTGCCTACAGCAGTGCCTGGCATGAAGTAGGTGCTCAGTAAATATACTTGAATGAATGAATGACATTTAAAGTGGAGAAAGTATGTGTGGGGAGTTCTTTTGTGTACCCCACCCTTTCTGTAGTTGGATTGAGATGAAGGTACTTGAGCTTGGAAATGACGATAATGTTTACAATTTTTTTGAGGAAGGAAGGAAAGAAGGAAGAAAGAAAAGGAAGTAAAAGGGAAGTGGGAAGAATAAAGAAAAAACTTGAATACTGTGCAGAAAACGTTGCCCTGGTCCATTTGACCCATTTGCCCTTTTAATGCCCCCGACGGAATCCTGATTTGTTCTCCTACCGATGTGAGTCCCTTTGCTTTTTATCTTGAGGCTTCCTTGCACTCTAGCGGAAGCACGGGTTGTGATGGGCTTGCAGGAGGGAACCAACAGACACTCTCTTTCCATTTGGCTTGCAAGGTCCAGGTTTAGGGTTTAGCAAAAGCTGGTGTGTGAGCAGCTGCGTGTCTGTCCTTAGGCCTGAGCGCAAAATGTGGGGCGTAGGTGGTCCCTTTCGGGATGACCCGGAGCCACAGCCGTGCCCTGTGGCCCATTCTCCACGGCGAGAGTTCTCCCGTCTGGCATCATCGAGTCATTCCTCTGGGACTCCCGTCTTCCACCCGTACGTTCGCACTCTCCTTACGGTCCCGTAGGCTGAGCCTCTGCAGGCACTAGGGGGCTGCACGTAGATTTACTGATTAATCAAATATTTACATAGTGCTTCTGAGGTGCCAGTTTCTGTTCTAAGTGCTCTACGAATATGAATTCCTTTCATCCTCATCACAACCCTAACAAGTAGACGTGATTTTTGGCCTTGTTATTTTGGCCTTTATTTTTTTCCATAGGGACACAGAGTCACAGGGCACTTAAGAAGCTGGTGAATGATCACCAGTATCCTAAGTGGCCAGAATTCCAACCCAGCTACTCTGGATCAGCCAGGAGGCTCAGTCGCCCTTGTTTTGCCTCTCCTGTAGATTTGTGTCTCTGCCCTCCTAGCAGATCAAGAGAGCGACACCAACAATATCAACAGTGACAGCAGCAGTAGGTAACTTTATTAACCCCTCTATCACCTGGCTGCCCATGTGGCCCTGCTGAGGAGTCTCGGTAGCATTTCTCTTTTCCTGGTTCCAGACGGTGACTGCCCTCCACACATCCAGATCTTTGATTCCTTCTCAAACAGTCCAGATATTTCTGAAGAGTCCAGGCTTGGTGTTGATGCCATCGAATTTCCCAGGCCTGGGTAGTCTCTTGATTCTCGAGACAAGACGTGGTGCCTGTGGAGGAGGTGCCTGTTAGGGACGTGCTGGGGTCCCAGGGGAGGAGACGCTGTTTGGGACGCGTCTACCCTCTCCCCAGCCCCCACTGGGGGTGGAGGCACAGCGGCAGGACGGGTGGCCATCGGATGCAGTGACCTGCCCTGCTTGCTGAAAAACAAAGCAGGCGGGCCGCACGTGCTTCCCTCGCCGAGTTGGGCCGTGTTTATGGGCCGTGATGAATTCCGATTGTGCCAGAGACAACCCGGACCTGCGGAACGGCTCGGCGCAGATGCACAAACATTGTTACCCCAACAAAGGCGGTCTCCCCATCCATTCGGAGGCATGTGGAGAGCAGTCTTGTGCACGCACAAAGCCGGCAGCTGTGTTTTTCAAGTGGACTGTGAGAGAAGCAGGAGAAAGGAGAACTAAATGAAGCCATTCTCCCCGGTCCGTGTTTATTAAAAATAGAGTCACTTCAGTTGTCCGGAGTGTGCGTTCAGAGAATCAAAGCCTCTGACTGTCCAGGAGATCAGGACGAGGCTGAGGGGAGTGAGGACCCTAGCTGTTCCCAGGGCGTCAGTGTCAAGTAAAAGCTCAGCCATCAGAGACCCCACTAACCAGAGTCCTGTACTTAACTGGAGTAGAATGTCTGCACTCTGCTTTCAGGGCGGATACGAGCAAGAGGCTCTCAGAATCTTCCGTGATTGGTTCTGCAGTTCTTACAGGAATTCCGTTTCCTAGATTGTCCACATTGCGTTTTGTTTTCTCTGTGAGGAGAACTAAAGATGAGATTGGAGGCCCTCTCATGGAAGAACCTTGCATTCTTTTAAAAAAAAAATAGTAATTATATTCAGTGTACTCTACTTAATTAGGCAGCAATGCTTTTAGAAAATTCTTCAAAAACAAGAGTGTTCTCATTAGTCGTTAGGAATGAAAACATTAACCAGAATGGCTTATTCATAGAACAGTTCATGTAGTTGGCCTTTTATCATCCCTATCCAGCAGCATAAATTCCTTCCTGTTCCTCCCGAAAAGAGAAAGGTCCTGATTAGGGTCTCAGCTACCCAGCTTGCCCCGCTCTTGGCACAGAAGAACTTAATGAACACTGACTGAACTGATTTTTTCCCTTCCATGGCATTTATGTGGCTCAGAGATCCAGAGACGTGGCAGAGGCAGGAGACTGGTATCTCTTTGTTCCACTTTAGTGAGCAGAGGTATTTGTGGGATCTTCCTGGAAAACATATTAATTGAGATCAAAAAGTTTTGTCGAGGGAGTTTCCACCGTGGCTCAGCGGTAATGAGAACCTGACTAGTATCCATGAGGATGTGGGTTCAATCCCTGACCCCACTCAGTGGGTTAAGGATCTGACATTGCTGTGAGCTGTGGTATAGGTCACAGATACGGCTTGGATCCTGCATTGCTGTGGCTGTGGTGTAGGCTGGCAGCTGCAGCTCCGATTCAGCCCCTAGGCTGGGAACTTCCATATGGCACACATGTGACCCTAGAAAGCAAAAAGAAGGAAGGAAGGCAAGAAAGAAAGGAAGGAAAAGAGAGAGAGAGAGAGAGAAAGAAAAGAAAAATAAAGAAAAGAAAGGAAGGAAGAAAGAAAGTGAAAGATTCATCAGGGAGTTCCTGTTGTGGTTCAGTGGGTTAAGAACCTGATATAGTGTCCATCCCATAGTGAGCTGGTTCAATCCCTGGCCTTGCTCAGTGGGTTAAGGATCCTGTGTTGCCACAAGCTGTGGCATAGGTTGCAGGTGGGGCTCGGATTTGACTGCTAGCCTGGGAACTTCCATATGCTGTGAGTGTGGCCCTAGAAAGAAAAAAAGGAGGTTTATTAGAAAAACTAAGAGCTCTTAGCTTCCCCACTTAATTTGGGAGAAAACTAAGTTTTACTCTCACGCAGTGAGTGAAGATTGGGTCAGAGCAATTCCAAGTGTTTTATTTGGTACTCTTTGTCCACATTTGAAGGTACTGCTGGATGGAGGGCAAGGGCTTGGTAGAGGAGGGCTCTGGCTCTTACTATGGCCTCAGGCACAGTAGGAGTCTAATGAGGTATACTGGTGTTCTACTCAGAATTGCAACAGAAGGTTGGCTGATAAAACGATGTGAGAACTTTCAAAGCTGTTGATGGCAATGACTCACTAAGGTGAAAAGACGTGGGTGATTGGGTGACCACTGAGTTCTATCTGGGAAGATTTCCCTGCTAAAGATTGTTCGTGGTCTACAATCTCATGTTCAGAGACAATTGCAGAAACGTAGTAGGTGAAAAATAAATGTGATTAAGTGGATGGATGACTGGAAGGAAAGATGGATGGGTGGATGGATGGGTGGCTGGATGGGATGTTGGTTGGATTGGTAGTGGATGGATGATTGGATAGATGGATGTTAGATGGCAGATGGATGGGTGGATGAATGGAGGGTTAGATGGGTGGATAGATGAATGGAGTGTTGGATGAACTGATGGATGGATGGATGGAGTGTTAGATGGGTGGATGGATGGATGAATGGATGAGCTGTTGGATGGATGGATGGATGGATGGATGGATAGGTGGGTTGATGTTTGGGTGGATAGATGGTGTGATGGATGGACAGACAAATGGGTGGATGGATAATTCAGTGGTATAAAATCAGCCTCTGTAGTTTAACCTAATTATGTTTGAAATCTGGATTTACCACTTACTAGCTGTGTGACCTCAGGGAAGATAGCTAACCTCTCAAAATCTTATCTTTCTCGTCAGTAAAACATGGCTGCCAATAGCACCAACTCTATAAAGTCATTTTGAGGATTATATAAGGTAATGTGTAAAAGAGTTTAACACTATGACTGGCGTGTAGTAAATGTTCAGTGATTTATAGCCCTTTATTTCTCACACTGTCAAGACTACGAAGCAAAGTTATAAACAAGATTTTGTTTATTTTTCTGATGTTAAGGGGATCATTTGCCATTTGAAGAAGGATTTCATGTCTTGCATGCAGGTGGCAGTACTTCAAAATGTTGACCAGATTTGGCCCCCACAGGCATTGTGGTAATGCAACACTTATGGAAATTCAAACACACTTTCATTCCTTAGAACCACTGATAACATTAACCAAGGTGGAGTTTTTTTGTTTGTTTGTTTTTGTTTTTGTTTTTGTTTTGCCATGCCCATGGCATGTGGAAGTTCCCAAGCAAAATAATCATTGGTCTTGACCTGAACCAGTTGTTGACTAATTGCTTCTCCATGCCTAAATATTAACTGGCATTTGCGGAATTAGCAGACCCAGTTGGAGGGGCCAGGGGGACTCATTCAGAGTGACAGGTCCTAGGAAAGTGAGATGCACATAAAAGGCAGTCCCTCTGAGCGGAAGGACATCGGGACTGAAGTTAAAAGTCTGTTTAAATTCCTGTTCCATCATGTTTTAGCCCTAGAATTAATCTGAGCCTCGGTTTCATGTTTACAGTTGGGGTAACCATAGCTGTGCAGGTCACGGGTTTAATACGGGCACCCCATCAGACAAGGCGGGCAGACCACTTTGAACCTGTGCAGCGCTCTCCAGATATAAGATAGGATCTCAAGTCAGCAGATGGTTAATACACAAACAACGAGTCCTGAAGAACAGGAACGTTTCCTGGCCTGAGTGATCACAACGACTGTTTTCCCTGCTCAGATTTGCTGCCCAATTAATTAACTCTCCCCTGCTTGCCACACGTCCAAGAAAGCCAAGCAATCCGTGGGTGGCAAACCAAGGCGATTATCCAGGTAACTCAGGCAAAAAGCATTCCTTTGTTTCATATATTGCAGGTATTTCTGCAGAAGTGGCCCTGGGGGATGGGGAGACAGGGAGATTGGGGTGAGCCGGACAAAGAGCCAGGCTCTTCCATTAGACATGCGTCCAGTCACTGGCAAGGGAAGGGGCGGGGCTGCCCTTGAATGGGAGCCCCGACCTCACTCCACATTTGCCTGCCTGTCTCACCCCTCTGATGCTGGTTCCCCTGGAAGGTCCCGCCCTGATGCCATCTCCCATCTCCGAATCACTTTCTTTCTGAGTTTCTCTTTGACTCTGTTTCCCATTTTCTCTCTGGCTCTCCTTGCCTGTCTCTGACCCTCTAATACCCCCCACCCCCATCATCTATGTCTGTCTTTATTCCTTCGTTCGGGCATCTTCCTCTGCCTCTCACTGGCCTAAGTCTCTGCCTCTTCTCTCTTCCCATCTGTTTGGCTCCCTTTCTGTGCATCTCTCTCACCCCGATTCCTGTCCTTCTCTTTCTGTCCCTCCCTCTGTCATTCCCTTCCTCTCTGCGCTGGTCCCTTCTTCCACGTCCCTCTCTCAGACCCCGAAAGCTGCGGCCGTCCCTTCACAAAATCGGCCTCCCTCTTCCTCCGTGACCGGTTTTCTTTCCTGCGGTGAGAAAGTAGCTCAGGCCCTAACCCATTTCCTCCGGCGCATCCAAATTAATTAGGTGAGGCCAGGATGGCACATTTCAGAATTAGAATAATATTTATCAAACACCCTGGAGAGAAGGGGATGGAAGATGTAGAGGAACGGGAGCCGGGAGGGAGGTCACCAAGCTGAGGTGCTGAGGGAGGGGGTGTGAGCTGGAAGAGGGGGCCCAGCACTGCCCGCGAATGAAGGCCACCTTTCTGGCTGCCAGAGGGCAACCCACAGTGGGGTTGGCCAGGACCACGTCCCTGCTGCCATGTCCTCATCAGGACCACATACGGCAAGGTCCCTGGCCCCAGCTAGCCTCTCTCATCAGTACATCCCTCCCCTTTGGCTGGGCCGCCCAGCTCAGCCTTGCCAGCAGGGCACCTGAAGAGGATACAGTGCCAGTCATTATCTTCAGGAGGAGAGAGTTCGGCTGTTGGCTGTAACCCAGTTAAAACTCAACCTCCAGCAGCAAGCCAGACACAGGCAAGGATGCTCTGAGGAGCCTGATGGTCTCCACAGAGGTGCCCCCCCCACCTGTCAGCCCTCAGTGCCTGCATCCTGCATCCCACAGGGCTTCTCAAAGCCCACCCCCGACCCCGCCGCCATCGCAGGAGTGCTGATCTCAGTTTGAAAATCTCTTCTTGGCCGGTAAGCCTGGAGCAACCTGCTGTGGGTTTGCCATTTACACCATCCATGTGGATAAAAGTGATGCTGGTCTGAAAGTCCACCAAGGCTGGGACAGGGATCATTTCACTCCTTATTCTGTTTCTGTAACGGCCAAGCACTGTGCCAAGACATGAGGGTACACTGATGGTCAAGACACATAAGATCCTCCAAGTTCAAGATGTTCATGTCAGTGTCTCCAGCCCCACTTGTTCTGGAGCCCATCCCAGTGTCCGATCTTGGTACGGGCTGCCCAGTGTGTATCTCTGGAACCAGGTAGCATTTGAGCAGTCGTCAAAGACCCACTTCATGCAGCGCTATGAACAGTGTCTCGACCTTGCCACTATTGGCACTTTGGGTGGGATGTTTCTTGGTTTTAGGGGTGCTGTCTGGTGCCTCGTAGGACACTTGGCAGCACCTCTGGCCTGTACCCACCAGTTGCCAATGGCACTTCCTGCCCCAGTTAAGTGACAACCCAAAATGTCTCCAGACATTGCCACATGTCCCCAGAGGGACAACGTCACTGTCATTGATGTAGATTTAGTCTTGGCCTCCCAAAAGCGTGGACCTAACCACCTGACTGCATTTTCCTTCATAGATCCCTGAGAGGTAGGAGCCTGTATAAGAACTTGGGAGGCACTAAAAAGAAAGATAAAGAATATTAGCTTTTTTTTTTTTTTTTGGTAATAGCTGTTTATTGAGATGTAATTCGTCTCCCGTAAAATTCATCCTTAAATTTAAAAGTGTGCAATTCAGTGATTTTTTTTTTATATGCTCAGAGTTGTCCAGCCGTCACTGCTCTCTAACTTGAGAATGTTTTCATCATCCTTGAAAGAAAACCCGAACATATTAGCAATTGATCTCCTTTTGCCCCTCCTCCAGCCCCCGGTAACCAGTCTGATTTCTGCCCCTGTGGGTCTGCCTAGTCCGGATACTTCATACACATGGAATCACATCATGTGGTCTTTTGTTTCTTCGACTTAGCATGTTGTTTTCAAGTTTCATTCACGGTGTAGCCTGTCTCGGAGCATCATTGCTTTTTTTAAGGCCGAATACTAACAGACTGTGTGAATACACTACATTTTGTTTATCCCTTCTTCAGCTGATGGACTTTGGGATTATTCCACCTTTGGGCTGTTATTAATAATGTTGCTATGAACCTTCCTATGCAAGTTTCGTGCGGGCGTATGTTTTCATTTCTGTTGGGCATATACCTAGGCATATTCTGATTGCTGGGCCGTAAGGTAACTCGATGTTTACCAAAGGGCCTGCACCAGTAGGTTATCAAAGCTCCAACTTCTCCACATCCTTGGCGACATTTGGGATGGTGGCTTTGGTTATAACTGTCCTGGTGGGTGTGACGGGGTATTGCATTGTGTTTTTGATTTGTACTTTCCTCATGTTGTGCTACTTTTCACGTATGCCTTCTTTGGAGAAAAGTCTTAATAATATTTTGTTCATTTTCAAATTAGGTTGTTTGTTTCTTGCTTGTTGAATTTAAGAGTTCTTTCTATATTCTGGAGGCAGATCTCGTAGCATAAAGCTGTTTTGCAAATATTTTTCTTCCATTCCATAGGTTGTCTTTCATTTTCTTCATGCTATCCTCTGATGCAGAACGTTTTTAATTTTGTTGAAGTCTGGTTTACCTGTAGGTCTCTTTTGTTGCTTGTGTTTTAGTGTTGTATCTAAGAAACCATTGCCAAATCCAAGGTCACAAAGATTTACTTCTCTGCTTTCTTCTAAGAGTTTATAGTCTTAACTGTAATATTTAGATCTATGATCCATTTTGAGTTAATTGTTATATATGGTGTGAGGTAAGGGTTCAACTTTATTCTTTTGCATGTGGTTATCCAGTTATCTCAGCATCATTTATTCAAGAAACTTCTTTCTCCATGATCATGGCACCCTTGTTGAAAATCAGTTGAACCTAAACATATGGGTTTATTTCTGGATTCTTCAATTAAAAAAAAATACAGACCTATTCCATTGGTCTGTATTTTTGTTTTAAGTTTTAACTCACTATTTCCTTACCATGGAAAGATGGTAGGGGAGTGCCTCTGATAAATAGAGAGGTGAAAGAATCAAGGTAACTTGCATGAATGTGTGATTAAAATTGGTGCAGCCACTGTGGAAAACAGTATGGAGATTCCTCAGAAAACTCAAAATAGAATTACCATTTGATCCAGCAATCCCACTCCTGGGCATCTATCCAGCAGACACCATGACCCGAAAAGACACCTGTACTCCAGTGTTCATTGCAGCACTCTATGCAATAGCCAGGTCATGGAAACAACCTAAATGCCCATCC
>PVHT021183616.1:633177-724889 GCA_004024745.2 Catagonus wagneri
AAACTAAAAGACACAATGAACCTTCTTACAGAACAGACAATGACTCACAGACTTTGGAAAACCTTGGTTTTTCAAATAAGACAATCTGGGGGGGTGGGGGGATGCACTGGGGGTTTGGGATACAAATTCTGTAAAATTGACTTGTGATGATTTATGCACACCTATAATTGAAATAAAATCCATTAAGAGAAAAAAAATATATAAATATCACATTTTGGAATTGGAAGGGATCTTAAAGATCATGTTAGTTTAAACCCTTTGTTTTGCTGATGGGGAATAAAAAGGTTAAATTTTCATTTCGGAGGTTAACAAATCTGCCTAAAGGTTCACAGCTCATCAGTGGCAGAGCTGGAATTAGAACCCAAATCGCTTGACTTTCTAGGGCAATTTTTTTTTCTAGGGCAGATTTGTTCCCAGGTTCCAAATCTCCCAGATCCTAAGTCTGCGCAAACTTCCTTTACCAAACTAGTGCAGTTCTGTATTCTTCCTCTCTTCTTGGTCCATGGAATTGAATGGGGGTGGTGACATGTGTCTCCTCCTTCCCTTAAAGCCTGAGAAAAAAAGCCAGTGAGGGGAAAGCACTTGGAAAATCTGAAATTGCTGTATAAATGCCACTAAATGATAAGATTGCCAGCTTGATGCTCCTCTCCTAGGAAGGTTCAGCATGCCAGAGACGGCATAATGAAAGGAAACAATTCACTCTCAGACGCAGTTTTAAACTGCTGTGGTTGTCACTTTTCAACGGGGCAGAGTGCCAAGAGCTGGAATTGGGTGTGAGGGAACCTTAGGGATCGTCTGCACACGGCCGGACCTCAGGTGGGCCGGGCTGGCTGGAGAGGTCTGGAGCCATGGTGCCTCACCCACCCGTCAGGGACACCCCAGGTAGATGAGAGAGTCCTTGCCTGGCTCGTGCACTCAGAACTGGGGATCTGACCCTGAAATGACCATTGTGGTCTATTGTAGGTCTTGAGAGCATCCCTCTGTGTCTCTGTTTCCCATTGATAGCCCTGTTTGAAATCAGGCAGGGGAGAAATGTCCCTTAAATATGAGCCCCTCCATGGCAGGAATTATGTTCTCTTTTATCTCTGTTTCTGCGGTGAGTGATAAATGCTGAGTCCTCAATAAATGCATGTTTGGTTGTTGAAGAGAGATGCTGAGTGAATAAAAGGTGCTCTCGGTGTACCTGGGTCCCTCGCAGAGGGGGTGGGCCTCTCCAGCTAAGCAGCATCTCAGTGCATCTCTCTTTGCTCACGGGTATTTTCCTCTCTCTGTGTGATTGCTCCCTCCCTTAAGCTCCAGCTCCGCTCACTGTCTGCACCATCCATGTGTTCTGATATTTATCATCTTATCTGTACGTCCTGTCTTGCAGCTAAATCACACCTTTCTTTGACAACAGGAGCTGAGTTTTGTACTTATTTGGGTCACCTGTGTGGAGGACATGCTCTTCCGTGTGTATCTTTTGACAGGGAAGTAGGTCCCCCTGATATTGGTAGCCTGCTGCTGAACTTGAGCCCAGTACTGGCACCCCTTCACTGAAGCAGTCTTCCATGGGTCAGCTGCCTTGGGTATCTGCCTGGCATAGGGGGTTATTTGGGGAGCCTGCTTTTGAAAGGGCTCAGCGTTCATTGGTATGAAATGAATGAAGAAAGAAAACTTAAACTCAGCCTTTTAGAGCCCGTACCCCCAGGCATGAGACTTCTCCCCAGTGTTCCACTGACACCATCACCAGAGGACAGCTGTGGCTGTTGGGATCTGAACACTGAGTCTCGGTCCATTAAAGGGCCAAGGAAAGTAGTCAGGTTCCTCTGTGCTTGTGCTTACCTGCTCTGTGAACCTCACTGTGTGATCTCCTCCTTTTTCAGGGCTCTGGCCGACATCCTAAGACAACAGGGACCAATCCCCATAGCACACTGTGAAAGAGAAACTATCTCGGCTATCGATAGCTCTCCCAAAGAGAACACGCCGGTCAGATCATCCTCCAAAAATCACTACACCCCTGTGCGCACGGCCAAGCAGACTCCAGGTAAGTGAGAGCTGATCACTTTTCATCGTTTCTGAAGCTGATGAAAGCGTTCAGTGGTGTTTCTTCTTCAGCCAGGCAGGTTGTGGAGTCCAGAATTGTGAGAGACCTAATAGCCAGGTGGGTTTGTGGAAGAGTCTGGGGACTGTCCCCTGGGGAGAGAGTGGCATGGCACACGGCCGCCAGTGAGTGTCCAGGCTGGAGGAGAGTGGATGGTTTGAGTCATCTGTGATTTCATGATTGTCTGCATAATTCTCTTCCCTGGAAAGGGAGCTTGCTGTAGCCTTGGTAGAGTATGATCACCCTCTTGCGTACATGGTGGGAACGTAGATATGTGACGAGAAGTGGCTGCAGTGAGATGTAGAGACGGCTCAACGACTGGAATCTCAAAAAGTACTTTCTGAGGGAAGGGATTATGTCTGTATTGGGGGTGTGTGTGTGTGACCCTTCCCTGTGCTCTGTAGATTCTCTGGATATATGATGAATTGCCCTATAATAGCAATATATCTTTTGCTCTTTTACTTGGTCGTCACTGTCACCCATATGGAACAATAAGCAAAGCAAGGAAATAATGATAAGTAGTCTAACCTCATGTTTGTTGGGATCTTGCTCAGTGCCAAGTGTTACGCTCAATGTTTTACATGTATTTTCTTACTTATTTTTCACAGTCATCTTAGACATGCTTATATTAGCCCATGTTTTGCAAGGAACACAAAGCCTTCAAAATTTTCTCAAAGACCTATGTTTAATAAGTAAAGCAAGCCTGGATTCATACTGAAGCATGTAGGAAATCAGGTCTAGAAAACCATAATAAATATCCTAATCCAGCTGGGGACTTGAATCCAAAGTGTCTAAGTCTCCTTACAAATGTCGCTGAGGAAATCATCTCTCATTGTGAGCATTACCAGATAGCCTACTACTGACCGCAGTCTCAGACAGCTTCTGCTTTGATACTTGAATATGAAATTTTCACATCTGTCACGCTGTAGCTTTTCAAAGGACCGGCTGTATGGTCTGATCTAAACCTGCAATAAAGACATGCAACCACTAGGTGGCGATAGGTGTGTTCAAATTCAAACTGTAGCAGACCTGCTGTTGAAACCAAATTTGTTTTCCATTCACTCTTTAATTTTCTTAAATGTATTAAATCAGAAATTACACACTAGCCTTTAAGGTAATAGAGTTAAATCTCTTGAGAATTTGATAAAAGTTAAGGGCATTCTCCTTCCAAAAAAATACATATGAATATGTACGTATGTGTGTGTGTATATATATATCTCCAATATGTTGCGTAAAATTTAAGGAGAGTCGTAGACTCTTTCACAAATAAAAATCCCAGATTTAAAAGTAAGGAACGAGAGAGCCACCTTTGCAAAAGTCTAAGATGCATTTTTAGCCTGAATATCATAGACATTTAAAATGTAAGCAATAGAAGGAATGGGAAAAAATATCTAGACCCGTGGTTATCTCCCGAGCTGCATAGTAGAATCACCTGGGAAGCTCTTTAAAATGCTGATGATGCTGATGATTTGTGGTTCCCAGGCCCCACAAATTTACCAGAATTTCTAGGACTGCTGCTGGCAGCAGTATTTTTAAAAATCTCTTGAAAGTGATTCTAACATGCAGACAGAATAAAGAACCACTTGTCCAGATGGATTCTTTTATTTTATGAATGAAGGCACTTGAATAGCTGTGCCAGTAGTTCTCAAACTTGGCTGCACAAACTTGGAATCACCTAGGAGCTTTAAAAATTAAGGGTCTTTGGGCCCTATCCCCAGATGTTGCAATATAATTGATGTGGGGGTGTGGTCTGAGCAGAAGATGGGGGCCTGTTTCTAATAAGAGGTGATTTCAATGTGGAGCAAAGGTTGGGAATCACTGGGCTATGGAAATTGCAGAAAAGTGCTATTCTGGCCGATCCTTATTATCATTGATCACCGTCTAATGTAACCTTAGTGTTATGATCATCTTCGAGGAGGCATTTCTGATTCTCCAAAGATTCATGGTTTGAAGTCAGGCTTCTCCAGAATCTTGTCTAAGATTCTGGAACTTCAGGTCCCTTTGGTACCCAGAGCACCCCTGGGGGGTTTACTTTCATCCTGCTCTGTCCCAATTTTCTCTCTCTCACTCACAAACCATTTAGTTCCCAGCCACTGAGTCAAGGCTGATGAAGTGGACAGTCTTGATTTTGCCCTGAAATGTCTTTCACTGGGACGGGAAGGTTTGTCATTTCTTCTGGTGTCTAGATACATTCTCTCCTCTGTTGATCTGAGAAGAGAAGCGTATAGTTAAATGATTCACTCCTGTGTTTTGAGAAATCCCTCCCTGAATTTCTCAAATTGGGACTCTTCACTTGGCTTTTAAAGATGGGAATTGGTTTTGGCCCAGAAAGCATTCTTAACAGTGATACTTAAATTTAAAAGCAATTTCATAACAGTCTGCAACATGCACAGCTTATAATGGATGCAACTACTTTTCTGAGTAGCTGATATCCTTTGCCACAAAAGACTGCAATTTGAGCACAAGTTTAAACAGAACTTTGTAGGTGTTTAAAATGGAGATTTACTATAATTTACTGGTCAAATCAACAGATCGCTGATCATAGGAGTCTGGTGCCAAGAGTCTTTTTTTTTAACAGTAAATATTCAACAAATATTTGGTTTTTTTTTGTTATAGAAATTAATGTGCTTTTTTGTGGTTGTTATTGATTTTTCTTCCAGTTTTATTGAGATAAAATTGATATACAGCATTATATAAATTTAAGATGTACAGAATGATGATTCGACTTATATACATCAGAAAGTGATTATCTTACGCCAAAGATCCTGATATAATTGATTTGGGTAGAACCTGGGCATTAGTATTTTTCAGAAACTTCTCACAGGGGTTTCCTTTGCTCAGCAAACTGAGTGCCAGAGCTAGACAGAGGTTATCAAAGAAGGGAAAAAACATCTTTGAGGACTGTGGAGCTTGAGTTCACATCAAGACCCACACAATGGAGCCTGGCCAGTCCTTCTTAGTGGGCTGCAGGGACAGGTCGTCTCCACGGCAGGTGGGCAGAAGGGAGCAGAGGGCTCAGACTCATCTGAGAGAGGGACGGGGTCAGTCTGCAGCTGTGGATGGAGTACCAGGGCAAAAGCTGGCGCAAGTAGAGATACTGTCAGCGCTCTGTATTCACGGGTCTGGCATCTGCGGAGTCATCCGACCTCGGACCCTTTACTGTGTTCACCGTCTGCGGTTGGTTGAATCCACGGACATGGAACCTATGGACACAGAGGGCAGACTATGTAGCTTGAGCATCCTTGAGCATCCTTGGAACTTGGTATCTGTTACAGCTCCTGGAACCAATCCCTTGGGTACCAAGGGCTGGTTGTGTCAGTATTGATTAGTGGGCCAAACGGAACCAGACATCAGGCAATGCATGACATCCAGAGTTCCAGATCCCCTGAGTCCAGGATCCCAGAGGCTTGTGTGACCTTCATGGATGGGGAGGAGTGGGGACCTGTGTGCTCATCTGGCCCGGCTCCCTTCCTAAAGAACCTGGCTCTGGGCAGCTGGGGGGAGAGTGGGCTGCCCATTCCTCCCGGTAGCAATGACATCATGTGTTGGGGTTCCCAAGATTTGATATCCAACTTCCCATTATCAAGGGTGGTGTCCGCTGGAGGAAGTAAGTATTTGTGCCCCAGCTTGAGCCATCAATCATCTGCCTCTTGTCAAAGCCGCCCTGGTTAATGGCAGACTAAGGAAGCCGGGGACATGACTCTGAGCTTCGTGGAGACCAGGAATGAAGGCTGGACAGTTGACAGAGAGCTCTTTGTCAAGCACTGCGTGGCCCAGCCCCACGGTGCTCCCGTGAGCTATAAGTTCCTATTACCTCTGCCTTACCCTCTGGGATCCAGACACCTGACCCTTCTCATGCCACGTGTGCCTTTGCCTCAGGTATTTTCCCCTCTGTTGTGTGGCCAGGAGCTTTCCAGCACCAGATGTCTGTGCTGTGAATGCTGATGCTCAGATGGTCCATCCTTCCTAACCTCCTCAGGAAGGACGCGGTCCTTCTGTCCCCTGCTTTATTTTCTTCCAAGCACCCACGCCCTCTAGCATCATTGGTTTATCGCCTCTGACCCAATCAGAATGTAAGCTCCATGGAGGCAAAGGTTTTGTCTTTTCATTCACTGTGGCCTCTCAGAACCAAGGACTGGGACAGTGTCTCAGGGATGGCTGTTGGTTTTGTCCCAAGTAGATTCTCTTTACTCTCTGCCCAGAAATGAGATCACTTCCCTTCCCTCTACCCCTAGAAGATCATCACCATCACTCGGTGGTATTTGCAGGGAATGGGGGAAAGAGGAGACAGTCCTTCACTGGTGTTGGAGCCGTCCCATAGGCGTTAGTTACCTAGCTGAGTGCTGAGGAGCTCTGTCCAGTTTCTGCGCACGTCTGCTGCCCTCTCTGCAAAGTTAGCGTGGACTCAGTCACTTTGATAGGCCAGCAGACTGCTCATCCTATGGGGAGCTGAGCCGGGAGGCCCAGGACCCACGGCCTCCACCCCAGGCCCCACGGCCTCTCTCCTTCCATCTGGGGCTGGCCTAGGACTCTAAGGCTGGGATCTTTGCTTCTCTGGGCTCAGAGGGGCCACCACCCAGGTGGCTCCACCCATTCAGCTCACTCTGCCAAGAAAGATTTCTTTCTTTCTTTCTTTCTTTCTTTCTTTCTTTCTTTCTTTCTTTCTTTCTTTCTTCCTTCCTTCCTTCCTTCCTTCCTTCCTTCCTTCCTTTCTCTCTCTCTCTTTCTCTCTCTCTCTCTCTCTCTCTCTCTTTCTTTCCTTCCTTCCTTCCCACACCCACAGCATATGGAAGTTCCCAGGCCAGGGATCAAATCTGAGCCACGGCTACAACCTACACCGCAGCTACAGATCCTTAACCCACTGCACCTCAGTGGGAGCTCCAAGAAAGACTTTACACAGTTTTTGGAAGGGCAGGTCGCTTGGAGTGCCTGTTACCAAGGACAGGTTTAGGGCTGCAGGTGAATCCAGACAGCACCTGAACTCTGGGGAGCTTCTGGACAACCTCAGCCCCTCATGGGCAATGGGACTTTTCTTTGCTCGGGCAGCCCATGGGAACCAGGACTGTCTTATTCTAGAGGAGGCTGAGATACTCGCCTCCTGGGACTCTAACTCTAAGGGGATTCTGAGGTTGCCCTTGGCCTGGGAGGAAACTAAGGCTTCAGAGGTCATCATGCACGTGGGAGGAGGTCGGGCCATCAGGGCAACCAGGCGGAAGTGTTGGAGGTGGAAATGTGGTGTGTGCCGCCAGCCAGACCTGGGGCGAAT
Organism: Catagonus wagneri; assembly: GCA_004024745.2. Classification (NCBI taxonomy): domain Eukaryota; kingdom Metazoa; phylum Chordata; class Mammalia; order Artiodactyla; family Tayassuidae; genus Catagonus; species Catagonus wagneri. The sequence continues at coordinate 640,524 of PVHT021183616.1, forward strand.
CTTGGCTCTGTCTGCCAAGTGGGAATGACTGGCACCCTCCTCACGGGGCTGTTGGAAGGGTTGGATGGAATGGTCCCCGAGTTTTAAGTACTCAGCCCTGGCTTGGCTCAGAGCCCAGGCTCAGGAGCCGTCTTCATCTCTATCATCCTTGTGACCGTCGTGTCTGCAATCAGCTGCTTCTTCCCCGTCACTCTTGGCCACCCTCCATCACCTGTAAGTTTTCTCTCGGCAGTCATTTCTTTCTAAACTTGTACCCGTTGTTGGGACAGTATCCCAGCAGCTGTTGGTCTTTTCCAAGTGGCGTCTCCTCTCTTCTGCCCAGAAGTCAGATTGCCTCCCTTTCCTCTGTCTTCACTGTGCCCCGTTCCTTCAGCCATTGGTCCCTGCAGTCTCTGTCTGGGGATGATGCAGGGTGGATGGAAGCCTGACCACAGCAGCCTCATGGGGCGCTCACTCTTTTACTTTCGCCTCCTTGCAGGGTCCAGAAACCCCGGGAAGTTTATTGAGTCAAGGCTGGTGGTAGAGAAAAAGGGTCACTAGTCCCTGATAGCAGAGGAACATGAATTGGTGCTTATAATAGAGCTCCTGTGAAGTCGTAACACCCTTGTGTGTGTCTTCCTCATCTTGTATCATTCAGTCAGCACAGCTCTGTGAGGGGGTATCATTATTGTCACTCCCATTTTACAGATGGGAAAATCGAGTACAGAGAGGTTGGAGAACCTGCCTGTGGTCCCATCCACAGTCACTGGTAGAGGGAGAATTTGAACCCAGGCCTGGGCTTCAGGCTCTGTGCTGTGGGATCTCTTCTGTTACTGGATTTCTCCGTGGCGTCAACCAAGAACTAAAGGCAATTTAGGTGGTGGTTAAAAGCAGAGACTGTGGAGCCAGACTGTCTGGTCTGAATCCAGACTCTGCCTCTATTTGCCCATCTGTAAAATGGGGTTAATTGTAGTGTTTTCCTCCTAGTGCTGCTGTGGGGGGGTACATTTTTAATGCAAAGTGATCAGAGCAACATCTGCCAGAAGGAAACACCGTTTTAAGTCTACAGTGTCTTGTATGCTGGTGCCCAGGTCACATGTGGCTGTGGAGTGCTTGATTTGTGTTTCAGATTTCCCAAGATTTCAGAGTTGGTGTGTGTGTGTGGGGAAAAGAACATAAAGGAGTGCCATCATATTTTAGATTGAGTGCATTTGACATAATATTTTGGATATATCAGGTCAAATAGAATCTTATTAAAATTAATTTCATCTCCTTCTTTTCGTTGTTTCAACGTGATGACTAAGAAATGTGAAATTACATATGTGGGTCACCTCTGTGATTCGCGTCCCATTCTCTTTGGACAAAGCTGACTTAAATGTTAGTGATATGGAGGATCTGTTGAGCTCAAGTTTCAGTCTTGAACAAAACTCCTCTCCCTCCGGAAGCGTACATTGTAATGGAAGAGGTGTAACGTGAACAGTGAATAATTTCAGAGAGCACTGAATGCTGGGAACATAGGCCAACAGGTGACGTGTTGGAGGAAGAGGAGACACTTTTGATAACGTGGTCCTAGGAGGTGGCATCTGAGCTGGTACTCGCCTGACGAGGAGGAGCCAGCCAGGGGGAGGACTGACGGAAAACGTTCTAGGCAGAGGGACCAGCAAGTGCAAAGGCCCCGAGGCACAAGCAAACCTGGCTTGTTCAAGGGACAGAGAACGGACACGGATGTCAAGTGTGGTAAATGGAACAGCAGGTGCGGCAGACACGGGCCAGTCAGGCAGGGCCATGGAGCCCACAGCAAGGAGCGTGGATCTCATTTAACTAGGATGATCTGACTTCTGGTTTGATGAGACATCCTTGGTTGTCGAGTAGTGGACGGAACAGGATAAGCAGTTAGCATTTCTAATAGCACATGGGTTAATGAAAGAACTTGGACTTTCTGCTCCACAAGCTATACCTCCCTGTAAAGAGGCGAGACCATGCAGCGATTGCCTAGGGGTTTCAGAATCAGACAAGCCACGACCCAAATCCTGCCCCAGCTCAGACAAGCTGAGACCCCAGGCCAGGGCTCTTCATCAAGGTTCGGCGGACTTTTTCCAAAAAGGGCCAGACTGGACGGGTTTTAGGCTCTGTGGCCGTAGGGTCTCCATGGTGACTACCCAGTTGTGCCACCTCGATATGTAAATGTCAGGCACCGAGCGTTCCCGTCAGACACCGTGCAGCGCAGTGGGTGGTGGGCAGGATTGGGACCCTGGCTGTGGTTTGCTGACCCCGTCCCTCTCACCTCTCTGAAAGCCCCAGGCACCTCTGCTCCCAGGTGACATCCTCATCAGGACGCTCTGGGGGAGCCGCGACCCTGGGGTGCTCCTCAAACGTCAGACCCCCCTTTCCCCTCCTACCTTTCCTGCGGGTCTGGCCAGGCTGTTGCTGATGCTGGTTTTACAGCAGGTGGCACGGGGCCCCACGAAGGCTAAGGGACCGCCCCGTCGTGGCGGAGACCAGGGTCCTCGGCTGGATCTTCTTGGTTTTCTTTTTTCTTTCCTTCTTTTTATTTTTCTTTTTTTCTTGGTGGTTTTATCTGCCACCTGGGTGATGATGTAGATAGCGTGCTTTTTACATTCCAAGTGACACATGCTTAGGCGGGGCGGCCAACACCCTCCGTGATGACAGACTCAGGTTCCAAATGTCGCCGTGGGTGTGGGCTCCCCAGGTTTATGTCTGCTGCTCGAAGCCGCACCTCCCACTGGTACCTCAGGTCCCGTTAACTTCTAGTGCTCAGACTCCTGGCTCCCTGATGCAGCCCCCCCCCCCCGCCGCCTCCGTCTCCACCAGCTCAGCTCCTGAAGGTGCGAAGGTGCTCCCCAACCTGAACACTGGAGGAGAGTCCTCCCCCGTCTCACAGGCTCCCACCTGCTGCTTCCCTCCTGACAGCCAGCTTTGTGAAACAGTTGTCTGCACCTGCCGCCTCTGCTTCCCCTCCTCCCGGCCGCCCCTCCCCCGCGTGCTGCCTTCCATCCCCTTCCCTGCAACTCAGTCCAGGGATCGGGCTGGGGGTGGGGGCCCCGAGGCTGGAATGGTTCTCCCAGCCCCCTCCCGCTAAGCCGAAGCTCTGGCCACCTGGACCCATTCAGATCCTGGAGGGCAAGTTCTCCGTGGCTTCCCAGGCCCCCCACAGTGTGCTGCTTTTTCACTCTGTGTGGAATAGTCTTTTTTTTTTAATTTATTATTATTTTTTTAGTTTTTAGGGCTGCACACGCAGCATATGGAAGTTCCTGGACTAGGGGTCGAATGAGAACTGCAGCTGCCGGCCTATACCACAGCCACAGCAACACTGGGATCTGAGTCACATCTGTGACCTACACCATAGCTCACGGCAATGCCAGATCCTTGACCCACTGATCTAGGCCAGCATCCTCATGGATACTAGTTGGGTTCTTAAGCTGCTGAGGCACGATGGTAACTCCCGTTTGGAATATTCTTTATGTCCACTTTCTCTCAGCTTCCCTGTTGCTCTTTCTCTCCCAGATCTCACTGCCCCGACTCCTGGCTGGTCAGCCCCTCCCCAGGGTGCCCGTCCCAGCAGAGTGGGGAGAGTGGGTGGAGGGACCCAGCTTGGAACCCAGCTGTGCCTCTTCCTGGCTCCAGGCCCTGACCGGCTGGCCTAGCCCCCCGCGTAATGCGGTGATGATCTCTCCCCCACCCCCACCCCATGTGTTGTAATGGGGATCAGATGAGCTAACGAGCTCTGTCCTAGCTGGGCTCCTTAAGGCCTGTTGGTGCCAGCCCAGCTCAGGGCCTGGCAAACATGAGCCTTGAAATGAACATCACATTAAAAATCCCCTGTTTGGGAAGTTCCCGTCATCGCTCAGTGGTAACCAGCCCGGCTCATATCCATGAGGACGTAGGTTCGATCCCTGGTCTTAGTAGGTTGGGGATCTGGCGTTGCCGTGAGCTGTGGTGTAGGTGGCAGATGCGGCTCGGACCCTGCGCTGCTGTGGGTGGTGTAGGCTGGCAGCTGCAGCTCCAGTTCAACCCCTAGCCTGGGAACTTCGGTATGCCACAGGTGCGGTCCTAAAAAGACCAAAAAGAAAAGAAAAAAAATCCAGTATCTTCTGTTGAGTCATAGGAACCAATACGTCCTAGGTGAGGAATGGCAGATCACGGGCAAGGGCCATGGGGTGTCGCTGACTGTGATGGTGTGAACTGACAGAGCGAATCAGCCGGGAGCTCTGGAAGCAGCAGTTCTCAGAGTGTGCCGGAAGAACCTGGATCCGCACCCGGGAAGGTCACCTGCCTGCTCTCCTTGTGGTTTGCATGTCCTGCTGTGGACACCCACGCCCCGGGAGTGCCAGGGGAGGGACACGGCTGCCCGGAAGCCCCGGCCTTTAAATGGTATTCACAACGGTGGTGCTTTTTAAAGTACTTTCTATGCTGTGACTTATTTAAATCTTGTAGTAACCCCATGAGGCACCCCATAATCAGGCCCCAGGTCACACAACCAGGAGGGGCTGGTCTGGGCTCTGAAAGCAGGTGGTCTGACCACAGAGCCCACGCCCTGAGGTCAGACTGCCAGAGGTGCAGACAGAGCACCCGGAGCCCCCACAGCTCCGCAGAGCCGGTCTCCTGGCCTCAGGTCCAGCCGGGCCTGGCTGCCAGGTGCGTGGACTTGCACAGCAAGGAGCACGCCAGAGGAGGCTGATGTTTGCTCAGCCCGGGGGCAGATGTGCTCATGATGGGAGAGCATCAGCTCCAGGACAGACCTCGGGTCCTCAAACGAGCACTCAGCCCAGGATGCGTTCAAGCGGGGAGGCACTGGGCATTTTCAGCTAGGGTGGCAGGGAGGGGGCGGGCTGGCCTAGCAGCTTCTCAGGTTCTCCCTTTCTGAGAACATAGTAGCTGGCATTTTAGGGCTGACTGCCCAGAGCCTGTCCCTGCGGGTTCTGTCACAGCCCAGCAGGCAGAAGGCTGCAAGGCCAGAGGGCAGCCGGTACCCAGGGACCCGGCAGATGTGGGTTTGACCCAGGCTGCCCTGGCCCACTAGATCACTGGCTACACCAACTTGTCTTCCTCCTGGGATTCTGTGACTCCTGGGGTCAGAGCCCAGATTGGGCCAAATCACCTTCCCCATGCTCAACGCCAGGCTTGTCATGAGCAGAAGAGTTCCTCCCTATTGCACAGTCTGATCCCATTTAGAGTCCTGAGCTGGCTGGGGTGTGCCCTGAGACAGGGCCTCCAGAAGCTGGGGGAGCCGTCCCTGCCTGGCTAGGCCACTTGTGCCCGCCGCATCCTTCCGCTGCCCAGGGCCCGGTCCTGCCTGGGAGCTGCACGAGCCTGGGTGGTCTGGCCAAGGAGACAGCCCGCGTCGGGGGTGGATGAAGCCCGATCTCACCATATGGCGGGCGCGTGCAGAGCCGCCGAGCTGGCCCTGTCATTACTCACCGCGCCCAGGAAGCAGGAGGATTTAGAATACATTCCGGCTGTTAGCGGAGTGAGGTGCAGGGGAGAGGGAAAGCCAGCGTGCTGCGGACAGTGTGAGAATTCACAGTGACCTCCGTGAGCTGGCAAAACCGAGGACCAGCAGAGCACAGTGCCCTGAGGGCAGGAGCAGGAGGGTGCTGGGCTGGGGGGACAGGTTGCCGCAGGGAGGATGAGGGCTGAGAGCCCCAGGGCAGGGGGAGCCCAGCCTCTGTCCAGGTGGACGTCAAGGATCATTTTCCCTAGGGGGCTCCAGGTCTATCCTGCACAGTAAAGAATATTTAGGACCAGTGATGGAAGAGGAGGTGCTGTCCAGCCACCCATCGCTAGACGTGAAGCATCCACTGTGCACTGAGCCAAGAGATGGATAAGATACAGTCCCAACCTCAGAGTTCCCACTGTGGCTCAGCGGGTTAAGAACCTGACTAGTATCCATGAGGACACGGGTTTGATCCCTGGTCTCACTCATTGGGTTAAGGATCCGGTGTTGCTGTGAGCTGTGGTATAGGTCGCAGACAAGGCTCAGATCCCACATTGTAGGGTATGCGGTGTAGGCCAGCAGTTGCAGCTCCAATTTGACCCCTAGCCCTCCCTAAAAAGAAAAATAAAAGCTTAAATCCGGAAGCAGCAAGACCAGACTATTCAATAAAAAGATAACCAGCCATCCAGATGCCTCACCAGGTTAAGGCACGTGCTCAGAGGGTTCATGGGGAGGGGTCTGGTTAGCGCCAGTGCCTGGAATGATGGAGGGTGAGGAGATGGGCGGTGCTCCCGGTGTGTGAACTGGGGGTGACAAGGGCCTGGAAGGCAGAGAACTCAAGGGACCAGCAGTTTGCAAAGCAGAAGAGTGACCACTTTCTTTGGAAGAGTTGGTTGTGGCTCTTCTGTAAACAGGCTGGTGATTGAAAGATTGGGGGAAAGGCCAGAAGGGATTAGAACTCTGTGTGCTTTGAGCAGGAGACCATTCTTTTTCCTTCTCTAAACATAAGGGATATGTCCCTGGCGGCAGGGGTGGGGTAGGAAGTCTGTGGGAAGGGAAGGGGGTGCTTGCCGTACAGGTGCCACATGGCACAGTCAGGCTAATGATGGGGACTGGGGGTGGGGCTTATGAGGATCTAAGGTGACAGGTGCACAGAGACAGAGGCACAGGTACCATAGCCCCTTGGGGGAAGGAAAGGGGGATCAGGGTGTGACTCAGGATACACTAATTTCTTTGTTCCTACAAAACCCAATGTGGTCCTTTACTGGGTATCAGACACCAGGGATGTGGGAGGGACCAAAGCTTAGTCCCCAGTCTCACCATACTTAACGTTTAGTTGGAAGAGACAGAAAAGCAACTCAGAAGCATACAACATACAGCTGGGCAATGCTAAGTGTTTCAAGAGAAAGGGAGCAGGAAAGGAGAGGAGCGAGTGATGGGAATTGGGGGGAGGAAGTCCAATTTGGAGATGGGACCCTGATTACTAAAGCAGGGGCCAGAATGATGGGGAACAAGCCACATGTGATCTTGTGCTGGGCAGAGCTGAAAGCTGCTGGGTATGTTTGGGGAACAGGATCAGGAGAGTGGCTGCAGTAGAGACAGCCAAGATATAGAGATGCCCTGGTGGAGAACGTCAAAGAGGTGGAGGCCTCATGAGCCAAGAGAGGGTCTTGAGTTTCCTTCTGGGTGTGATGGGAGCCACTGTAGGGTCTGCAGCAGAGGAGTGATGTGATTTGACTTGGGTTGTACATAACCACTCTGGTCGTCGTGTCCAGAATAGAAGGCCTGTTCAGAATGCTCATTCTGTTTATCACAGAGATGGAGGGGAGGGAGATGGTGTGGAGAGGGACAAGCTATTGCACCATCTAGGAGACGAGAAGGAAACGGAGGCTTGGACTAGGATGGTAGTAGTGGAGGACACAGGAAAGACTCAGCTTTGGGGCTTATTTATTTATTCTTAACAACATACATTGAATTACTTTAATTTAATGGAAAATTTTCAAGTGATTGACTTGATGCAGTGAACACTGTATGTCCTTCACCAGTTATTAATGTTTTCTTCTCTTTCTCTTTCTTTCTCCTCCTCCTCTTCCTTGTTATTGTCACCATCATCACCATCATCTTTATCACCAACATCATCACCATCATGTCATCAGCACTGTCATCACCATCGTTGCCATCATTGCCATCATCATAATCATCTCCGTTAGCACTGTCATTGCCATCATCATAATCATCTCCATTACCATCCTCGCCATCATCACCATCATTTTTATCACCATCATCATCACCATTATCATTGTCTTTGTTAGAACTGAATCATGTGAGAGCAAGTTGTGAATATCGTGGTACCATGATGTTTCACTCCCAACTACTCTATCATGTATCTTCTAAATTCAAGGAGGTTCTCCTGCATAACCATGAAGCAATTACTAGATTTATGAAATTCGTCTTTGCTACAACTCTATTATCTAATAAAGAGTGCAAGATTTATTTGAAAGTAGAGATGATAGCATTTGCTAATGGATTATATGGAGGGTATGAAGGGAAGCTGGGAGTCACAAATGCCTGCAGAGATTCTGGCCCAGAGCACATGGTTGATGAGGGTGGGCAGACCAGTGCAAGGACTAGAATGAATAGCTGAGAGCTCTTACCAAGAGAAAATTAGGAAGGGTCTGAGTATTTGCAGAAAGCTGGGCTTAGCGGGGCTGTCCAGTTCTCCAGGGGATGTTGCCACAGCAATTACAAAAGAAGGCAAGGAATCTGGCCCTCTCTCATTCTATCTCATACATGCACACCCCATAAGGTACAAATACATATACATACAAATACAGGCTTTCTTCTTCCAGGCATCTAGACGTGAATTTAGTTAAAGACTTATCTCGCTATAACTAAGCAGAATAAGTAAGGACCCCCTGGACTGCAAGTGCCTGAAGGACAGGAACTTGTCTGCTGTGCTTACTGTATTCATGGTGCGCCTATCTTGACCCTTAGCAGTCATCCAGTAATTATTTCTTGAATAAATGAATGACAGAGCAAATGCTCTTATTTAATACATTAGACAGGAGGCAGCAATTGTGATTATGTATCTGCAAATGACAGAATACCTAAAATAACAGTTGCTGATACAAAAGAGAAGTTTCTCTCATTTTCCTGTGAAAGAAGTCAATCCAGGCCTGATCTGGCTGTACAGTATAAGGGAGCTTCTTTTACCTGGTGCTCTGGCTTCCTAAGCATGTAGCTTCCATGTCATGGCCCAGAATGGGTGCCCCAGCTCATGCCATCGTGTCTGCATTCCAGGCATTAGGAGGAAGAGAAGGTCAGGAAGATCGTGTTGCATTTCCCACTTATACCATGTTAGCCAGTGTAGTCTTTATTTTGGGTGGCCACGTGATCAGTTCAAATAGGATTCTTTTACGAGAGAAAAATGGCTCACAGGGGGCAATTAGTGACTAGTGTCATTGCATGGCCTGGAAGGGGCTGAGCTGTGGGGTGCTTTCTACCACAAATCATTGGCATAAAAAGCCACTGGGGAAGGTGAATCACTGTGGCCACACCTGTATTTGCCATAGTGATAACAGTTAGTTGCGCCCCGTAAGTGACCTGTGAGAGCCAGAGTGGGAGAGGCCGCTGGGGGATGGGGGGCTGCAGACATGTCAGCAGGCTCTGGAGGAGTTGTGTTTCCCTACTTTGGGTGCTGATAGAGAGGGCATAGAACTTCACTCTGAAAGCAAAGCCAGCACCTTTGGGGAAACCCCTGTGGAGAGTCCCCACCTCTGTGTCCCCAGCCGTGTGAGCCCCTTGCAGTCCGAGGCTGTGTCCTCTTCACCTTTGGGTTCCCGCGCTTTCACCTGCCGGCAGCTCTGGGCTCTCGTGCACCCTGTATCCCAGTGCGTGCCTGCTGAAGGAAGAGCCAGCAATCAATTTAGATGATTCAGGAGTTTTGCAAGATGCAACAAAGCCAAATTTTCCTAAATAGAACATTTGGAGGTTTTGCCAGAACTGTCTAGAAATGATGTCAATGTGGCCATTGCCTCAGCCCAACCACCTACCCTGCACAGGGGCAGGGACGGTCTCTTTGGGATGAAGACCCCCGAGTGGGAGGGGGAGACAGCCAGCAGCTGGGCGAGAGCCCACACTCAACCCTCCCCTGCTTCTCGATTCTGATCTGTATTCAAGCTTTGTATTTCCCTTTGTGTGTGTTTAGCTTAGGGATTTATCACTGCAGCTTAGATCTGTGATGAAATAGATAAGCCTGCACTTTAATAAATGTGGCATTTCTTTCCCCATAAGAATTAGATTAAAGGAAACGGGGCCTCAGAGGAGGTCGGGGAGGGCAGGCAGGTGGAGCTCAGTGGCCAGGGCAGTTGAGAAGACACCACTGCTGGCTAAGTGGCTTTGGGATGGGGCAGTTTGGGGTCATTTTACAGAGCAGTGGTGGCGTGTCCTCGTGGCAGAGGATTGGCCCCATGTTTTCCATAGGAGGAAGCTGAAGCAAAGCAAAGTCTTAGGCTTGCTGTGGAGTCCTTCCTTGAATGAGCCATTTGGGTCCCCAGCTTGACTCCTCCTTCTGGTGCAGATGCACAGACACTTCCTGTAACCTTTGGAAAAGGATGTGGGTGGAAGGTCGGAGACTGCAGGACTCTGCCAGGCCACATCGCAGCTCCAGGGCAACCAGAGAAGCACCCCTGTAGTGGGAAGAGTGGGTGAGCTGTTCAACCTTGAGCAAGGGTGTTGCTTAGCCTCTCTGCACCTTGATTGTTTTTCTCTCTGTGAGAATGCTAAATCCACCCTTAGAATCCTGGTGGAGATAAGAGGCATTTGGTGTAAGGCCACTAGCACAGTGCAGGCACATGGTTCACGAGCAACAAGCAGTGGGCACTGGCATTATTATTATGGAGTCTGGATCAGTGTTGCACAGTAACCTTCGTCTCTTCCTTTCATGGCTTTCAGGACAGGCAACCCTGTGGTTTCCTTCGACCCATGTGAACCCACTTTCCTAGGAGGTAATAGCGTAGGAATCCTTTGAAATCAGTAACATGATGATTCTTATTGTCACCTGCAGATGACGGGATTGAAGTTCAGAAAGGCCCATCGACTTGCCCACACAGCGTGGTCATGGCCATGCAGTGCCAGGGGTGGTCCCGAGAGCTCGTAAAGACAGGCTCCCTCAGCCCTCTTGGGCGAGCACTGTTTCCAGCCCTCCTAGTAGTTTTCATTCACAGCCATAAGGTCACGGAGACCAAGAACAGCAGAGAACAGAAAAAGAGATGAGGCCAGGGCGGTGACCTGTATTTTCAGTTTTCATTAGCAGACTCACAGTCTCAGGGCAGCTGGACCAACACTTGGCTCCTTAGATTTTCCCATAAAGGAAGTTCACGGTGACTTTCAGAGCTGTGAAGGTTTGGCTGAGGCAGGCCAGCAGCCTCTAGCCCGTGGGCTTGCTTGAATCAGGAGGGAGGGCTGGGTGGGCTATGCTCAGCCTCGTCGTTCTCTAAGAAGGAATGAGATGCTCTCCTATATAAACATTCTTAAGTATGAGCCACTGAAGAAACCAGCCTTGGTAGCATTTCTGTTTATGTTGTTGCTGCATAAAGGTTTGCTTAAGCACCTTGCAGCTCTTTTTAAAAAAACTTCCTCTGGGCTGTATATTTGCTGTGATTGAAATGTACTCCAGGTATCTCGAGATTCATTCATCTACTGATTCGTCTATTATTAATTGAGTCCTGACTCGATTCCAGGCATTGTGGAATGATTGATGGAGCTCCATGCCCAGGGAAAACTTAGAGTCTGAGTAAATAAGCTATGCCCATGAAGAGTTACATAGCAGTGTGAGAATTAAAAGTCTGCACAAAACTGTGATGGAAGAAATGTTCACTTACCATCCTTAGGAATAAGATGCTGCCCGTAGGCCTGTGGAGAAAGAGACTGAAATACACCATATGAACCAGCTTGAGTTGAGGGATGCACCTGAGTTGCATGTGGGTGTTCACAGAAGCAGGAGCACGCTGCGAAGTCATTCATTCTCTTAGACTTCAGTTAGTCCAACTGCATGCCAGACACTGTGCCAAAGACTAAATAATGGTCCGAGGAGGCAGCATGAAGGTGGTGGATGCTGACTATGTCCTTGAAGGGTAGGTGAGACTTGGATGGTCAGAAAGCTGGGGAGGGATTCACCAAGGTAGGAATGGAGTGGACAAAGGAAAACCATCAGGGTTAATAAGAGTGGGTTTCATGGGACAGAGGTGAGGCCTGCCCTTTGGAAGTAGCATGCTCATGGTGGCATAGGGAATGAAAAGTAAGGGGGCAGGTTAGAGAAGAGGGCTGGAAACAGAATGTGGAGGCCTCGAATGCCAGGATTTGTTCAAGGAGAATGCCTGAGGGAGAAACCACAGTGATAGTGGTGTCTGTGTTCACATTTATACTCACATTCTAAAACAGCAGGCGGTTTCTATTTTTGATTATTTGTGACTACTACATTACAGTATGCTTGATTTTCTCTATAGTGACCTTGTATCCTGCAAACTTGCAAGTTACTGTTACGTTTATTAGCTTTTTCCTAGACTGTTTAGGATTTTCTACATGGACAGTTATGTCATCTACAATAAAGACAGTTTTATTTCTTCCTTTTTTATTGGGCCACTTTATTTCTTTTTCATGCCTTATTGCACTGGCGAGGACCTCCTTTACAATTTTGAATCAACGTGGTGAAACTTTGTTCCTTGTGTTAAGGAGAAAACATTTAGCCTTTTACATTGTGGTGTGTGCTGCATTTTTCAGAGATGCCCTTTATCAAGTTGAGAAAGTTTCTTTTTATTGCTAAGTTGTGGAAAATTTTTGTCAGGGATGGATATTGGATTATGGTTTATTTCTTATCTATTTCTGTATCTTTTTCTGTATCTGCTGAGATGTTCATAAAGCTTTTCTCTTTAGTCTGTTAATAGGTGAATTGCATTGCTTGGTTTTCATATGTTCAGAAAACTTTGCATTCCTGGCATAAATCTTACTTGGTCATGATTTCTTATAATTTGTATATATTATTGGATTCAATTTGCTAGATTTTGATTAAGAACTTTTTGTGTCATTGTTCATGAAAGATATTGATCTGTAGTTCTATTTTCTTGTCATTATCATTTGGTATCATTGTTAATTCTGATCTCATAGAATGTATTGAGAAGTTTTCCCTCCCTGAATTTTTCAGAAGGATTTTTGTAGAATTCATCCGTGAGGACAGAGGAGCCTGCAGTTTTATTTTTTATAGGAAGATTTTTAAACTAAAAGTTCAGTTTCTTTAATAGATATAGGGCTATTCAGATTATTTCTTTTTTGAAACAACACAAGCATGACTAAAAAATGCTTTAAAACTTTCCTAAAGTGTCTGATCCCAGAACATTCTCAAAGTAAAACTCACGAAAAGCCAGGGTGACCAGCCAGCCGTCTCAACATGGTGTTACATTTGAAGAACAACAAATACCCAAATATCATGAAAAAGCAATTCCCATCTTTACTTGGTCTTTTGAAACAAAAAAAAAGGCATCTGTGAAACATTCATGTTATACCCCAAATTTTAAAAATCGAAATAATTAAAAATTTTAAAAAATTAAAAAAAAACTTCCATCTTTCCTCACTCTCAATGTCTTTCATATCAAAGAGGGAGCTCTTCTTCAGACACGCTCCTTTCTCACAAAACTCCCCCAAGTTCAGTCCAGTGGCTCTGCAGACCTCTCCTGTCTTGACTGTAAATCAGCTTACACTGTCTCGTTCTTTGGAATTCTTTCATTCCTTTAATACCGAGACTTGGAACATCAGCGTAGAGTTCTAGAGCTGACTCATTGAAACAGAAAGAAAGGAGAAGTAGGGGAGGGGAAGAGAGGGCCACTGGTTTGAACTAAACATATTCTTGCTTATCTGCTCTCACACCACATATTTACTGTTGTAACCTAGAGACGTAAATGGGTGAGCATTTCCCCGTCCCAAACTCAAGGGGTACTTGCCAAGCCCCAAGAGGAGACACCGCTTCACCCAGACTCTGAGTCTGCAAACTAGTCTTTAGATGGAGGTGCTCGCTCTGACTTCCCCCAAAGCCACGTTCCACATTCAGGTTTATAGAGTGGCAAACTCAGCGCAGGTTTTCATTAAAAAGTAGCCCTGCTGTTTGTATATGATTTGCTCCAGGACAGTTTAATTGATCTAGTGGAGTGCAAAAATCATTGAACTTGGAGCAGAAGATCTGTTTTTTTTTTCCAACCAAATCTTCAGATTGTACATTTGATAAAACATTCTGCTTCTCAGGGTTATTGAACTCTGTAATGTGTCCACAAAAATACCGATTGTTTTTTACCCTCCTTTTAGACAAAATATGTAATAAAATTTATTTCATTTGTATAGCACTTGACAAAAACAAATCTCTGTGTGTGTGTATTTAGGTATTTGTATACATACATCAGTTAATCATCATATTGGTCTTTCGAGGAAGAGGTAATTCTTTTCATTTAACAGGTGATTCTGTGCGGAGATTCAGAAGGTTTAATTAATGGGTCTGTCATCCCACAGCCTAGAGGTATTAAAAAGCCAAACTCAAACTCTGGACTTCTGATTCAGGATCTTTTCTTTCTACTTATCCATCCTGCCCCAAGTACAGCTCAGCCATTCATCGTCTGCTACGGAATTCAAACAAGCAGGTCTGAAGCCTCATGCTGGATAAACTCAGGCACATGCTTATTTTTCTGTTCTTTGGAATCTGAATTAAGGAAACAAAGCCAGTCATTTTAAAATGATGTCGGCAGATACTGCATGAACCACAGAACCCTGGCACCATGCTTGGGGAACGCAGGAACTATTTGGTGCATGCAGAAGTGCCATGGAGTAATGCAGACACTCAGCCCCCGTGCTCTGTTGGACCAGGGAAGGCGTATGCAATGGCAGTAAAGTGCAGTTTCGGATTTCAATAATGTGAAACTCTGGTGGCTAATAAGGAAATTCCAATTTTGTCCTGCACTGTGGGGGGACTTATATCATATTTCTATTGCTCTTAGGGAAGCATAGTAGAAAATAATCTATAGAATTCTTTAGCCTGAGTCTTATGTGAGGTTTGCACTTTAGGCTTGATGGGTTTTCTGGTGGGTGGTTGTTTCCCAGCTCCTCTTTAGTTCTCCTAAGCTTTCCTTGCTCAGAAATTTTTGTACTTCTGCACAGGAAATCTTCCTTTAGAAATTCTGACTCCTGTATTAACACCTCAAAACAACACACACACACACACACACACACACACACACACACACACACACACACACACACACACCCCTACCCACACACCCTTACCTGTTAAAGAGTGGGAGAACTGTTTTGTATCATTTGGGATTATGTTCAATTTCAAGTAACAGACAGCCGCCTGACTGGCTGAAATAAAGGCTGATTTTCTTACCTAGTCAGAAGTCCAAAGGTAGGCCTTTTCTGGGGTTGGTTTATCTGCTCAGCAATGCCTCCCCAAGAACCAGACTTTTCCTTCCCATCCTTTCCTCTTCACCTTATGCTTAGGACCTCATGATTGCAGTATGGCTGCCACAGCTCTGGGCTTTATAGTCACATTCCAGAAATGGGGAAATGTAATGCCAGAGACTTCTATTTAGCTGGACATATTTCTTCCCTAAATACTGTGTGTCACCAGGAAGAAGAGACACAAATTGACTATTGAGTGGATCACGCTCAGTGTTCACCCTCTTTTGGGAGTATACTTTCTTTTCTCTTCTCATAGGCTCAAAGGGATGTCCTCTTTGAGCAGTGGCTTCTGGTTCTGTGCTCGCATCTCCCTATAGTAAAATAATTTAGACATCCCTTATGATTCATTCTTTTTTTTTTATGATTCCCTTAATGCCGTATTATACTCTCTAGCAATTTCCACTGACATGGTCTCATTTCAGCTCGACGAGGGTCATGAGATAGACTGTTATCCCCTCCACCTGTCAAGGAAGGAAACTGAGAGCCCAGAAGTTTAGTGACCTGTTCAGCCCCATCGTCCTTGTTCAGGCTCCATCCCACTGCTCCATCTCTGCCTCTTCTAAGCAGTGGTGATGTGGCTCTGAGCAGACACCACGCCAGGATGACCTGTCTGGCCCGGTGGTCTCCCGCTCAGCTCAGGATGCTGAACTGGGTGCCATTTTGCCAACAGGAAATCAATGAGGAAAAAGATCCTGGAAAATATTCACCCACTTTCGGGTTCCATTCACACACACACACACACACACACACACACACACACACACGGGCACCTTGGCAGTCAGTCTTCACAGATGAGGCGTCTGCTGGTTCCAGTTTGATCTGAGGAACTTCAGATGTGTTGTGAGAAGTCTGAGCTGGGATGAGGTTTGC
Source organism: Catagonus wagneri (assembly GCA_004024745.2). NCBI lineage: Eukaryota > Metazoa > Chordata > Mammalia > Artiodactyla > Tayassuidae > Catagonus > Catagonus wagneri. The sequence goes on from PVHT021183616.1 coordinate 656,326, forward strand.
ACAGCCCATGTGGCGTGTCAGACAGATGGGGCCAGATTCCTCATCCTGAGCCTGGGAGGTGGCGCGTGATGTTTGCATGAGTTGCTGCCATTTTCTTCCCTTCCGCCTGTTGCGAGTGACACTTTGGGGGGCCAGGGGGTGATGCTTTGCAGGCTCCGGCAGCCTCTAAGCCCTGAGAGGAGCGGGCCTCCCCTTGTGGTTGGGAAAGCATGTATCTTAACAAGGACAGAGGGGGGGTATCGTTTCCTTGTCTGAAATAATGATGTGGACGCCTTTTAAAAAATGGATCCGACTGGCAGCTCAGGGGCCTTTAGTTGGGGAATTAATTCTGTTTGAAGAGTACACATTAAATGAGAGCTTATTTGAGCAAGGCACAGATGGGACAAGAACCTCCCTCTCCTTCGCAGGGTGTTGCAGCCTGTGTGCCCAGGCTTTCCTGGGTCTGTCTTTACTATAAAGGCATTATGGCCAAGATGGAGATTAGAGTGGCTGGGGAGTGGCTCTTTGGCTCTTTTTAGAGCTGGTGACTGTGGTGATAATGGTCAGAGTGAGAGGGAGGGTCGAACACAGCGACCATGTGTGTATCTGTCAGGTTGAGGTCAGGTCCCAGGTGGAAGATGCATCCTTGAACTTGAACTGTGCCGCTCCTGGCCTCAGCGGGAACAAGTGTGCCTCCAACAAGGAAGGTCCAGTGCCCTGGTGGTCACCTCCCACCACGCCCCTCACCACCTGCCCACCCCACATTCCACAGACCAGGCTTTGTCACCGCCAAGCGGACAAGGGTACATGAGTGCATCCTTCTCTACTGAAGATACAAAGGGCGCATCTCCCTGCATCTTAAGCTTATACAACTCTGCACCTTTGCTTTTGCTATTGTCTGTGCTAGGAAGTCCCTTCTCCCACTTGCCGTACTTGAAATGCCACTTCCTCCAGGAAGCCCTCTAGGATACACCTCCTCCCTTCATCCACATCCGAATTATCCCCTCCCACACCTCTACAGTTTTTCTTGCACCTCTGGTTAGCCCCGGCATCATCCTGCCTGTATCAAAGTCATGTGTCTGGGTGTTGCTAGAATGTATCCAGGAAAATCATATCTGTCACTGGGGAAGAAGCATTGCTGGTGAGTCAGAGAAGGATTTTCTTCCACAGAAGGGAGGACCAACATCAGTTTCCCTTCACAGGACTCAGAACCCAGTTGCAGGACAGGCTCTTTCATTAGGGGAAGTGCCTAGTCAGATCCCATAGGATTCTAGGATGTTGTGTCCACAGTTTGCTAATTCGCTTACTTATTTAAGTGACATGAATTGGGAACCTCTCAGATAGAACACGGCATCTGCCACTGGAAGAAGAATTCGGGAGAAAGAATTTCAAAGTGATTTTTAGAGTGGTGGAAAAGAAGAGGTGATATTCCAAATGCCTAATATAAATATTTTGGCTTAAGTTTATTGATCTGAAGGAGGAAGCCTCTCAGCTTCCAGACATGACTGTTCTGTGCTCTTGATGGCTGTGACTTCCATTGTATCCCTGCCCCTTTCTTTTACTTCAATAGTTTTTATTGCTCAAGGAAAACATCTTCATTAGAGAAACATACGAAATGCAGTAGGTAAAAGAAAAATAATCTTACTCATAATCACTGGTTTCTATTCTGGTTATTATTTGCATTTATATATCTGAATTTTTAAAACAAGAAACTCGACACAGTGTTTCAAAACCTGCTCTTTTTGGAGTTCCCATTGTGGCTCAGGGGGTTAAGAACCTGACATGGTGTCCGCAAAGATGCAAGTTCGATCCCTGGCCTCACTCAGTGGGTTAAGGATCTGGCGTTGTCACAAGCTGAGGTGTAGGCCGCAGATGCAGCTCAGATCTGGTGTTGCTGTGGCTGTGGTGTAGGCTCATTTGTAGCTCCATTTCTGCCTGTAGCCTAGGAACTTCCAGGCAAGTGCAGCAGTAGAAAGAAAAAAAAAAAAAAACAAAAACTCTTTTTTCACTTCACCATGTGTCATACAGGTATTTATGTATTAATAAGTACATCATTTTTAATAACCTCTTTTTTGCTGGGGGAAATTTCAAACACGTGTAAAAGTAGATCTGTCCCTTAGTATCCACTGAGGATTGGTCCCAGGACCCCTACTGAGACCAGAATCCAAGGCTACTCAAGTCACTTTTATACAATAGCATAGTATTTGAATGTAACTTATTCACATCCTCTTGTATACTTTGAATCAGCTCTAGATTACTTATAATACCTAACGCAATGTAAATGCTATGTAAGTAGTTGCACATACATGGCAAATTCAAGTGTTACTTTTTGGAACTTTCTGAAATAAAAAAATTGTTTTTCAGTCCACAGTTGGTTGAATTCATGGTTGTGGAAACTGTGGACACAGAGGGCGAGAACAGGGTATACAGCGCACCCACTTGTACCATCACCCAGCTCCCCAAATATCAACCCACCACCAAACCCACTCATCCTAGCTTCTCTGCCGCCCTCCACCCCAACACACACACACACACACACACACACACACACACATACACTACTATCTGGATTATTATGGAGCAAATTCCAGATATAATATTATTTTGTCTGTGAGTGTTTAAGACTGAGTCTCTAAAAGAAAAATGCTCTGGAGTTCCCATTGTGGCTCAGCGGTAACAAACGCTACTAGCATCCATGAGGACATGGGTTCGATCCCTAGCCCTGCTCAGTGGGTTCCTGTGAGCTCTAGGATATGTAGGTCACTGACAGGGCCTAGATCTGGAGTTGCTGTGGCTGTGGCATAAGCTGGCAGTTGCAGCTCTGATTCAACCCCTAGCCTGGGAATTTCCATATGCCTCAGGAGTGGTCCTAAAAAATAAATAAACAAGTAAGTAAATTAATAAAAAATCAATCAGGCTCTTACAAAGCACACACATCCACACTACCATTACCTCACTCTTAGAAGTTAGCAGTATCTCCTTAATATCAGCAAGTACCCAGCAGGTTACGAAACCTCCTTTCATAGCTGCATAGCCCTTCTGCGACATCGTTTATCCATCTGGTCCCTGGGTGTTGGCCATCGAAGATAGTACTCTTGGTTTTTCATTATTGCACATAATGCTGCAGTGAATAACTTTGACAACAATTTTTGCATAACTTTCCGATCATTTCCTTAGGATAAATTGCTAAAAGTGGCATTGCTGAGTCAAAGGCTGTGTAGGTTTTTAAGGACTCTTATTCTAAAATGCCCAATTTCCTTCCAGTTGGTTCTACTCACACAATTCATGTGGAGTGCAGGAGGCCATCTAATTATTCTTGCAGTTTTATTTTTATTCTTTAGTATAAATGTTAGAATTATTTTGTCAAAACAAAAATGCAATAGAGCTACTTTTCATTTTTGACTGCATTTATATGTAATAGATAATTTTTAGATTAATTTGTATTATAAGACTAAGGATTCTTATCCAAGAATAAGCATTTTATATATTGTTTTATTCATCTGCATTCCCCACACTTCTTTTAAAAAACTATGTATTTTATGTAATTTTTCATATTTGTGAATAAGATTACTGTTTTCTTCTCTCCTTCTCGTTTCCTCTTTTGTTCTCCTATCCCCCAGCTAATTACTGCTGGTATAAATTACAGAATAAATTCTCTCTGTTTACTCTGTAATGTCAACCTTAATGAAATTTCGTATTAGTTTCAATGTTTTTTTTTTTCCAATTGATTTTCTAGATCTATATTCATATCATCTGGTATTTTGACTCTTTCTTTTAAATGTCTTACCTTTTATTTCTGTTTCTTGTGTAATTGCACTGGCTAGCACTGCAAAATAAGGCTAAATGGTGGCAAGAATTGTTGGCATCAGGGTTTCACTTCAACTTCAGCGGAAGTGGCTCTGTTCATGGTTAATTTCTGCTTTATGGTGGCTGTTGGTTTGTAATTGATCTCAGCTTAGGGTTTTTTAAAATATTGTAAAACATTTAACATAGAACCTTTAAAACAGCAAACATGTAATAGGTGTTTTTGTTGTTCTATGTATCATGAAAAGAGAAACAGTTGAATTTCCTTTCATTGATTCTAAAATTAAGAATGGATGTTGAATTTTATCTATTGCCTCTTCGGTGGCATTTAATTAAATAATTACTCTAATTTGTTAATATGATGGTGTATTAACACTGATAAAGTCTTCATTTTTGGCATCTAAAGCTATTTTGTTCAAGAGTATGTTATCCTTTTAAAATAATGCTAGATTCTGTTTTTTTTAATTTTTAAACTTTATTTTTTATTGAAGTATAGTTGGTTGACAATGTTTTAGATGTACAGCAAAGTGATTCAGTTATGCATATGTATGTATATACATTCTTTTTCAAATTCTTTTCATTATAAGATATTACAAGATATTGAATACAGCTCCCTGTACTATACAGTAGGTCCTTGTTGTCTATGGATTCTAATTTCTAGTACTTCATTTAGAGCGTGTGCATCTAATTTCATGAGTTAAACTGTCATCATTTTTCCGAGCTGTCTTTGTTCAGGTTTGAGATCAAGGCCATGCTGGCTTTGCAAAATGAATTGGAAGTTTTTCTGTCCATCCTTCCTCCCCACCCGCTCCCTCTCCCCTGTATATTCTGTTCTGGGAAAGTCTGAAGGAGCTTACTTGTGAAATTTCCATGGGCAAGAACCTTAAAAAAGATACGCACACGTACATTTAAATTTTATCAAAAACATGTTTTTATTAAATCTATCTATAGTTTAAACAGTGTTTTCAATTTCTTTCATGACTGTTACAGCTATTAGTTTTTCTGCTTGTTCTTGAATTAATACTGGCAATTTATACTTTCAAAGAAAATCATTCTGACTTTGTTACTTACTGGCATAGATCTGCAAACAGCCTTTTATTAGTTAAAAATAGCTCTTCTGGATCAGCGATTGTATACTTTTTATCTTTTATGTCACCATGCACTTGTGCCCTCTCCTTTCTGACTGGGGTCGCCAGAGATTTAATTAGTAGTTTCATAGAATAAGTTAACACACATTTTAGAGGTGATTTTTCTAACTCTCTAAATTTTATTGTTTCCCCTTATATTTAAGAGAACTTCAGGCTGTGAGCTCTTCTGTAAGGATAGCTATCAGCGAATCCTAAAAGTTTTTATATGTAATATTTTAGTTACTGATATGTTTGAAACGTCTGTGGTGGTTGTTTTGAATTAGACTTTCACCCAGAGTTTACTTTAACCCAAAGAGTAATCCTTAAGACTTTAAGAATGAAGACTTTGTTTCTTCTATTTCAGTTTGTCTTTTTGTTTGTTCACATTTTATTATTACTATCTAACTGTATGGCATTTTAGGTAGAATTGTAACCAACATTACTCCCAGCTTTGGAAATTTTCAATTTTTTAGTGCACGGCATGATCGATTTCTGTTACTGCCGTGTGGGTGTTTGAAAGAATGTCTGTTACCAAAACGCATTTAACGTATAATAGCGAAAGCCTATTATTACTCATGCTATTAAAATCTTCTGCCCTTACGAATTTCTGGTCACTTGATCAGAGTCGATAGAGATATATTACTTCTTCAGCTGTGACTGTGTTTTATTTCTTCTCGTATTATGTGAAATTTCTGGTTTTAATAGGTTTGGACAACTAAATAGTGGCAGCTTTCTGTGGTCTAACCTATCCTTAAAATATTTTACATATATATTTAAAAGTATGTTTTTTGTTTGATCCATAAGGGTTCGCTGGACTTACGTATCTGCAGTGGGTTATACCCTCTTATCTCTGACAGTGCTTGGAATTCCGTGCTCTGTACTGTCGCCGTTCCCAGCCCTGACTCTGCTTGTGTGCATTTTCCTTATGCATCTTCGCTCATCGCTTTTAATCTTTTCACATAATTTTATTTTAGGTACGTCTCTTTCATGCAGCTTATCTTAAGATCTTGTTGTGTCTCTATGTGAGAGGCTTTTATTACAGCAGAGGTGTTAAGCTGCTGCACATTTATCTGATAACCAATATACTCAGTTCTTGTATTTTTTTAATTTCATTTGTTTGCATTCCATTTTTAAAAATCCTCCCTTACTGTTTCCCTTCAATTCTTTGCCTATTTTTGCCTCTTTTATTCTCCAGTGATTTGGAAAATATCCAGCTTATTTTTATTCTCCTGGTGCCTCCCCTTCACTTCCTCCCTTCCTCTTCCCTCTTCAGCTTTATTTAGAATAAACGAGAGTGGAGAGTCATGTATTCATTCATCCAGTAGATATTTACTAAGGGATTTCCGTGTGCTGTGCACCATAGTAGGCAGTGCAAGTCAGTGGTGGCCAGAGCCCTGCTCGTATGGTTTAACGAGGGGGCAGATGATAAATCACAGAGTGATTCCTGTGCACATAATTAGAGTAAAATGATGTGGCAGAAAGCTACTCGTGGCTTCTTAGTCTGGTGCCCAGGAAAGGCCCATGTGTGAATTTCTAGAGCTACCAAAACAAAATAGTGCAGGTCAGATGGCTCAAACAACAGAAATTAATTCTTTCCCAGTTCTGTTGGCTGGAAGTTCAAGATCGAGATGTCATCTGGATTGGTCTCTTCTGAGGCTTCTCTCCTTGGCTTCCAGCTGGTCGTTTTCTCCCTGTGCCTTCACCTGGCCCTCCCTCTGGGCGCGAGCTTGTCTGGTGTCTATACTTCCTCTTCTTAAAAGGACACCAGTCATATTGAGCTAAGGCCCCCTCTCAGGGCCTCATTTTAACTTTCATCTTTGATGACCCAATCTCCTGATACAGTCACATTCCGAGATATGGGGTGTTAGGGTTTCCACATACAGATTTAGGGGGACATAACTCAGCCCCTAACAGCCTGTCCCAGGAGATAGCGTTTACATTGAGATCATTTTGGGCGTGTTCTATTTGAGACACGTGGAGCTGGCCTGTGTGCAGTATGATGAGTGTCTGCGGTGCTCAGAGCAGTGTGCCTTGAACATAAATGTGAGTTATCTGCACCCGTGAAGTAGTTCGTGGAAGTGACGGGACAGAGTCTTCTAGGGAGAGCACAGTGAGCTCGTACCAAAGAGGGTGGACAGCTGGGCACTGAGGCTCTCCAACACTTCAGGTCGGGTCAGGAAGAAACCAAGTGAAGGAGGCAGAAAGAAAACCCCGAGAGAACGGTGTCTGGAGGCTAGAGAGGAGGGCGTTTCCACCCTGTCCAAAGCTGTGGAAAAGTCAAACAAGATGAGAACAGAAGGACACCCACTGGGGTGTAGCTTGGAAGTCACAGCGTCCTTGAAAGAAATACCCTCAGTGGGGCTGGGGGGACGCAAGCCAAGGTGGATTGATTGGGTGAAAGCGGTGGATGAGGGGAAGTGGAAACTGCTTAGATTCCACATACATGTGATATCATGATATTTGTCTTTGTCTGATTTACTTGATTTAGTATGCGGATCTTTAAGTCCGTCCATGTTGCTGCAGAAGGCATTATTTCATTCTTTTTATGGCTGAGTCGTATTCCATTGTGTATATGTACCACATCTTCCTTATCCAGTCCTCTGTCGATGGACATTTATGTTGTTTCCTTGTCTTGGCTGCTATAAGTAGTGCTGCAATGAACACTGGGGTGCATGGATCTTTTTGAAAAATTCCCATCGTTTGAGGGGAGGTCATCAGATGAGAGCGTAGGATGCTGGAGAGTTTTGAAAGGAGGCTACTAATTGCTTACATTTGTGGAGGTCTTCCTCTGTGCCAGCCTCTGCCCTAACATCTTTACATGTGCTAGCTGATACAGTCTTTCGAAGAAGAGATGAGAAGCTGAAGCCAGAGACCTCTGGTCACACTTGACTAAGATCCCCGCTGGGATGGGGTAGGGTGGGGACTTGACCCCAGCACCCACGTTCTCAGCCCCGGGCACACCACCTCTAGCCTGGAACCAGAGGGGTGGAGCTGTCTGCCCCAGGAGTGGGAGACTCACCGAGACGGCTTGCTTGACCTGACCGAGTGCCCAGTGGAGATCCGTGCTCATGAGATTAAAGTGAGACCAGAAAAGCCAACTGTGCAGGCGTCTCCGGAGGACGGGTGTGGAGAAGGAGACAGATTTGGTCAGAATTAATGCGATCCAGGTGAGTGTGATGAAGGGAGATGCGGCAAGAGACCTGTGACTGTTTGAGATGCAGATTTTATAAGGATGGATTCATGAAATCCAGGCTGGACCAGCAGGCAGAGTCATGCCGGGCAGGGGTGATGGCGCTGAGAAAGGGCTGGGGATCTTCGTAGTGCCGTGGGGAAGCCGGAGCAGAGAACTTGCCAGGAGGGGCACAGTGGGGTGTTTGAATGGTGAATTTGGGGGTACAGATTCTGGCTTCGAGTGAGGCGCCTAGGAGTGGGTGGATGGCTGGGGGACGGCTCGTTGAGAACCAGGAACACTAATAAATGGCTCCCGGGGGGGCAGACCATGTGCCAGGTTCACGGCCGGCGGCCAGCTCAGGGAGATGGAGCCCATCGCTGGGTTGGAGGGAGGGGAGGGGGCTGGCTTCTCCTTCCTAAGGTGGCTGTCTGAGGGTGGGTTGACGTCAGTGGCCTGTAGATGTGCCCGGGGCTGGTAGGAAACCAGTCCCCTGCGGGATGTGCTTCAGTCTTGGACCCTGTCTCCTCCTCCAGCCCGGAAGGACCGAATCTTCACTGGCTGCTTGTCCCCTGCCGCCGCCCCCTCCCGGTACATGACAGCTACTCAGGAGTAACGAGCCAGGAATGACCACAGCTCCTCGCTGCATCCTTGGAACCTTTAGTGCCTCATATTCCTTGACTTTAGCATTCTCCCCTCTCAAATCAAGCCGTTGGACCAGAAGAATCATAGCTAATGTTTGCTGAACACTACTGAGTGCCAGATGCTCCTGTCCGTGCTTTCTGTATATTTCATGGCATCTAAGTGTCCCAACGGTGCCATCTGAGGTGACTGCCATTAATATTCCCATTTTCCTGAAGAAGGGGTTGAGACACGGAGAATAAGTAACATGCTGTATTCATTTCTTACTGCTACGATAACAAGTTCCTACAGACTCAGCAGCTTCAAACCACTTAAATTTATCCTCTTCTGATTCTGGAGGCCAGAAATCCAAAATAAGTTTCACTTGGTTAAAGTCAAGATGTTGGCGGAGCTGGTTCTTTCTGGAGGCTCTTGAGGAGAATGCATTTCCTGGCCTTTCCCAGCTTCTAGAGGCTGCCTGCATTCTTCGGCTTGTGGCCTCTTTTTCCCTCTTCCAAGTGCATCACTCCAGTTTCTGCTTCTGTGGCCCCATCGCCGTCTCTCTCTGACTCTGGCCCTCCTGCCTCCCTCTTATGAGGACCCAGTGACCAGGCTGGACCAGCCAGAGGGTCCAGAATAATCTCCCCATCTCAAGATGCGTTACTTAATCCCATCTGCAAGGTTCCTTTTGCCTGTAAGGTGACATTCTCAGGGTTAGGGGTTAGGAGGTAGACATCTTTGGGCCCCGTTATTCTGTCTACCATAAGAGCCCAAGGCACAGGCTTCTAACCAGAGTGGTCCTGGCCCTGGGCCCCATCCTGTTGTAGAGCCAGGAAGGGCTTTCTCTTCCTCCGAATCCAGATGCATCCTCAGAATCCTTCTCAACACTGTTTTCCAGGCAGCTCATCAATGGACCTGAATTGTCATGCGTGACGAAATATTTAGACCATTCTTAGCCTTTTTTTTTTTTTTTACCTCGTCTGGATCTAACATCCAAGATGTCTGTGGTTCTAGTGAGAGTTAGAAGGTTCCTTGTAGCAAGGTTGTGAGCCCTTCTTGAAACAGAATTCCTTTCTCTGCAAGTTCAAAGGCCGGTGGTCGGTTGTGACCCACCAGCTGTGCGTGTGAACGTGAAACAAGAGCTTCTGAAGAGGCGGTGGTTGTAGGAAAAGCGGTCTCCTTATTCCGATTCCCTGGCACCAGGTTCTCAGCACGCTGGCCGGGAATCACAGCTCTCCCCAAAATGTTGGTTGGTAATTTCAGAGTTTGGGCTGTTGGGGGGAGGAAGGTAGCGGCCTCCGTGAGAACACGGCTCCACCCTGCGGGCCCATCTGCCCTGCTTCAAGAACATGCTGTAATTGCTGAGCCCTGCCTGAGGAGGAAAGAGAAAATCACAACATGTTCGCTCAGAAGAGAAAACAAACAGCCTTCGGTATCAGGCAGGAGAAACACTTTTAAAGGGTATTTGTGGAGTTCCCATTATGGCTCAGTGGGTTAAGAACCTGACATAGTGTCCGTGAGATTGCAGGTTTACTCCCTGGCCTCGCTCGGTGGATTAAGGATCCGGTGTTGCTGTGAGCTGCAGCGTAGGTGGCATATGTGGCTCAGATCTGGCTTTGCTGTGGCTGTGGTGTAGGGCCACCGGCTGTAGCTCCAGTTCAGCCTCTAGCCTGGGAACTTCCATATGCCGCTGGCGAGTCCCTAAAAAGACAAAAATAGATAGATAGATAAATTAATTAATTAATAAATTAATTATTTTTTCCCGCCTGAAGCCAGAGGAAGTCCCAGCAGAGCCCACTGGGGCTCCATCCTTGGCCTCAGCTTGGCCTTCTTGTTTCTGGGTATCAGAGCCCCTGCTGGTGCTGGGTTCTCTTCCTAAGAGCCCCACATCAGACCCCCAGAATGCACGGGGGGACCCTGCCTGGGCTCTTCTTCCCCTGTGGCCTGTAACGTCTGGTGGGCGCTGGAGTCAGGCCGGATGCTGACCCAGCCATCTCCGGGGTGCACTGTGACCTCCAGGACCTCTGACCACACGGTCCCGAGAGCGTGAGACCCCCATGTGGGTAGAAAATCCCTTCTCAATAAGTGGTGGTGCTCTGTTGATGTTTATTTGTCTTTCCAGTTGCCAGTTTCTTTGGGGCCCCCAGGCTGGGCCATGGCTGTGCTGATCCAAACGATTGCAGCACATGGGGTCAGCATCACCTTAATTTGCTCCTTTGCAAGGGTTACTGGCCAGAAGACAGACAGTGGCAGCTTGCCACCCTCAGGTCACACCAGGCCTGATTTATCCTTTCTCCCCTTAAGAGCACCCCTGTCAGCTCTCTCTGTGGTTTCCCCTCCTTCCTGACCCCCTCCGCCAGGGGAAGCTTCCAGAAACACCCCACATCGGCTGTGTCCTCACGGATGTGGGGTCCCCTGGTGAAGAACGTCTGACTGAAGAGTGTGGTGTCCCCCCACGGAAGTTCCTGTAGTCTGGATGCATCCTTGGGGGTCCCCAGGTCAAGGTCATGCACATAGAAAGGATGGGGATGCAGCTTTGGCATTTTCAAAGGAAGATGTCCCACAGGAGGAGGCTCTGAGCTCTGGGCGGGGGTCCTGGGACGGGGGGCGTCTCACCCTCCCGTTGCTGGTACCTGGCTTTGGGGGCCTAGAGCTGAACCTGAGGCGTGGGGTTGGAATTTTCCTGCAGAATTCCCATTTTTCTTAAGCTCAGTTTCCTGCCAGCAGAATTTAAGAAGTTGCAGAGAGTGAAATAGATCACAGAGCATTATGCTGGAAGGCGCTTCCCAAATGCATCCAGTGTAAACCCCTAATTTTACAGATGAGGAATTTGCCCAAAGGCCAACAGCCAGCAAGTGGCAGACCCATGGCCAGAATCCACGTCTTGGGACGCCCAGATCTCTTCTCTGCTCACTTTTCCACATGGGCACCTATGCCTCTGCCTCTGTACGGAAAAGCGCCTGGAACAGGGGATCATTTCCTGGCCAGGCATGTGCTTTTGAAAGGAGAGAGACACAGACAGAGACAAAGAGATATGCTGAGAAACTAACCTGAGTGGGTTGGAGGCTTCTAGAGTGTCCGGACCAATGCATGCCCTCTTGGGCTTCCACCATTTATGGCAACAGTCGGGTCCTAGAACATACACACATGGGCTCGTAACCTGGCCATTTTCTAGACAGAAGGCAACCCCCAGGGGTCAGAGCTCTCAGCAGCAGCAGCCTTACCCTGGGGTTAGCGGTTGCCATAGAAACAATGGGGGGGAGGGAGAAGCAGAGACTGATGGAGAGTGAAGGGAGATGTTTGGCATTAGAGGCTTTCTGATGGAAACCAGAACTTTCCCTGAGCTCTGCTGGAGTTTAGTTGAAGGCTGGAGACTGTCATTTCCCAGTACGGGGAGGACCCAGGGCTTGCCGCGGTCTCAGACCACGTGTTTCCACGGACAGCTTTGCTGCTCAGGTTTTACTGAGCTCATAGAGATGTCACCTTGGCCCGCATGCTGGGGCCTTCCGGGTGCTTCCACGTGCAACCCGTCTCATCCCTGGCTGAGCAGGGCATTTGCCAGGGGTGTACCCGTGGTGGGTTCTTTAATGTTTTGTGTGCCAGAGTTTCCTCCTTTGAAAAACAGGGCTTAGAACCCCCAGCTCATGGAGAGGGATTATACTGTTTGCATTGCTATAAGCAGTCATTTACCGGGTACTGAGTACGTGGCTGGCGTTCAGTAAAACTAGCTATTTTAAGAATCTCTGGACAACCCTACTCACCACGAATTCATATTTGTATAAGTACTGCACGCTCATCAGTGGAGCCACTGGAGCTCCCAGAATTCTAGGTGAGGAAACCAAGATTCAGTGAGTTTAAATATATTTGCAAAATCAATGCACAACACACAGGAAGAAGAACAAAGCTAAACAAACCCCAAACAAAGAGAAGTGGTGCTGGGAGCCCTGGATGTGGGGGGCCCCCTCACTTAGATGCAGCAAGCTGGGGTTGGCCGGGGAGGCCCCCCGGAGATGGCACGCTCAACTGCCTTAGCAGACCCCCAAGTGCAGGTCAGAAGTTTCTTTCTTCTGTAACAGTCCAAGTGTGGTGTTGGTGGGAGGCTCTGCCAGTTCCTAAGCCTACAGCATCTTCTCTGTGGTCGGAGCCTGGTCACAGCCCTCTGTGCTCTGGTCCTCAGGGCATGAACTGGTGGAGTGCATCTCCGCCTCCCCCCACGTGTCGGACTGCAGGTCTCCTCCTGTGGCAGAGATGGAGAATGGTTGTGACGGACAGCTGGTGGTCTCCATCATACAGGTCATTTGCCAAACGTCTGCGCCCTCCTGAAGTTACCCGGACTTAAGGAGGTGAATAAATATTCAAATTCTCGATATAACTTCACATAATGATGCAAGAAACCTAATGCAAGTGAGGGGTTATGGGACGGTCAGAACTGTTACTTAGAGGACCGTTGGAAACCTAGTCCATCCCTTCTTTCGACAGATGAGACTATTCAAGATAAAATAACTATAAAATGTTAAGTATCAATGAGCAAATGAATGGAGTGTCCTTGGAAAAGGGCAGTTTTTTTTTTTTTCCTGGTGCCTTCAGATAATCCAGCAGTGTGATGTCTGAGCTGTTGCCTTAACTGTCCAGCTTGGGGTGGGGAAGGACATTGGGGCAGGATGCTCAGGTTCTTAGAGTTTTATCCCAGGAGACTGGGTTAGAGGGACTCTCAGAAAGCCTAGAGCAACCTCTGGTTTTACACAGGAAGAACCTAAAATTCAGAAAGAGGAGTCGTCCGCTCTGAACTCACCCCGCCTTGTGGCTCTCTCCCAATTCCTGTAGAAGAAGATGGCCGTGCAGAAGGCAGAGATGCTGCGTGGAGAAGGCATAGCTAGAGGGTCAGATCTGCTGGAACTCCATCGGTGTGATCCCCACCCCCAGACACACACATACACACACCACACACACCTTACCCACACCCCTGTCTGTGCCCAGCACTTACTCCAAGCTGACTTCTGCACCCACTGCAGCAAAATGACATTACCAAATGCAGAAGCAGACTTTTTCTCCCTTCCACACCCAAGGGCACCAGGGTCACCCTCTCCCTCCTCCTCTCACCTCAGACCAAACATCTCAGGCTTCCCAAGTCTAATTTCCAGAGCGTTTCATTAAAGAACTCACTAAACATCCCAGATTCAGGGCGTGCCAGTGTTTGCTAAGCCCCCCCTCGTTTCGAAAGCTGATCCGAAAAGCAATCAGGTTTGTCCAGCGTGATTTGTTCTTTAATAAAGAAACGCTGCGATCTCACAGCTGATCTTTGCCCAGGGCTCAGGCTGCAGCCAGTACTGGAGTTCTGTTTGGTAAGTATCCACTGGGGAGCCTCTTCCTGCCTGGTGGCTGCGTCGTGGGCAACAGCTGTAAAGACAATATTGTTATGTAAAGGGGCGAGCAGGCAGCCTTTCAGAGTGGGATCTGTGGGCCCCGTGACGGATGAGTTTGGTAAACATGTAGAATACTCCTTTCAGACTTTCACCAGATACTAAACTTGAGAGACTGGTCGCGGCAGGTGAAGCACAAATCACCACGTGGGCATCCTTGAAGCAAGCGTTTGATCTCAGAGACTGTACGTTTCTGAGTTTCATCCTTTAGGCAGAATAAGATGCTAGTTGGATCCCACTGCAGGTTCGTGTTTGCAATAACTTGGATTGATCCATTGGGTTGTTTCTCACCTTGACTCTGTGTCTGCCTGGACCCCACTTATAAGTGGTCCCTCTGCTGTGTTTCTTCTTCGGAGGCAGGGGGACACCCTTATGCCCGGGTGGGGTCGTTCCTTAGTCTTTCATCTCTGGTTTTGGTTTGGCCTCTCCCTCTACGATGCCTTGATGTGATCACTTCTGAATGTTAGATTGTTCCCCTCCCTCATGAGTGATCCCTGGTTTCTGTTAAGTGGCCGTGCTCTAAAGCATCATCAATAATTTACGGAGCGGTTTGTCAATAACTGTAGTTCTTCATTAAATCAGGGGTACGGATGCTCCCCACACAAGTCTTTGCTCTGTCCTGGATTTGCCTGATTACGTCCTCTTTCTCTTCTGCCCTTCTTCCTGGGCAGAGAGGCTCCTGTGGTCTCTCCTGGTTTTGGACTTCCCATCCTCATTTTCAAATCTGGAACAGAAAGGTCAGGAAAAGGGATTCATTCACTCAGACATATGAAAGCCAGAGCGAGACTCTTGCATCCGTGGTCCAGGGCGTAGAAAGGGGATGGTCTGGGGCGGAGGAGGCAGGTCCACTGTCTTTCAGGTTTCGAACCAGAAGTGGCATGCGGTCGTCTTGTCCCCTTCCTTAGGTGAGCTCCTGGGCGCGTAGCCACACCTAAGGGCAAGGCAGGCTGGGGGATGGAGTGCGTTTCCTCCTCACTCCCCCTCACTGTATTTCGGGCTGCAGGTCTCCTCCCGTGGAAGAGATGGGGAAGGGGTCATGATGGACAGCTGGCGGTCTCCGTCACGTCTGTGCCCTCACGGGATTTACTTTGACTTGCAGAGGCCTGAGAATGGATTGCAGTTGGGTTCAAGGATGATCGAGGAATTCTGGACGGCTGGAGCAAGGGCAAAGGGGAAGAATACGAGGTCAAAGAGGGCACTAGAGCCCTTCAGAGGGGTTTCTAGGGCCTTATGGGCCAGGGAAAGGCCCCGGGGTTTATCCTCTGTAAGACGGGAGGCTCCTGGAGGGTCAAGAGCCAGGGAGAGACGTGGTCTGTGGTCTTATTTATACTTTGAAAGCTTCCTTCTGGCTGCCCTGTGGAGAGGCAGCTCAGAAGTATTTTCTTTGGGACCTTTGCATTCATGTGTATTGCTCCCTGGTCTTCTTGTTAGTATGTGAAGGTGTCAGGCTTTGGAGCCATAGCTATCCTGGTAGAAGGCATCTTAATACATTGTGTAACACATCCACTGCCATACCATAGTCAAATGGCAGCGAGACACTTACCTCTTTTTTTTTTTTCCCATTGTGAGAATACTTGAAATAGCATACATACAATGCCTTCTTTGGAGTTTCAAAACCTCATTTGAGGGAGAACAAAGTTGGAAGATTCTTTCATTGGTCAATTGCCCGTTTGAATTGTGTTTCGTTTTCTTTTTAAAATTAAAATTATTTTTTTAAATAGCCCCTCCATTTTAGTGGCTTTCAGTTTTCAAGTGTGTCACTATTCATGAATTTTAATCCGCACATTTTTTAAATTTGTGAATTTTAATCTGCACTTATGTCCTCTCTCTCATTGGTCTGTAATAAGTTTCTTTTGTTGATGAAATGGGCCAGTTTTACTGACTGTCTTTTTTGCAGACTTAGGTGTCTAGGACTTATTTATTATTTATACTTTTCACGATTTCACTAATTGCTTCTTCTGTCTATGAATCCTTTTCTCCCAGTTTCCCTGAGTTTTATTTTCCAACATATTGAGAGCTTAGTTAATTTATTAGCTTTTTGTTTAATGATGAAATTATATAAAGCTGTGAAGTTCCTTATTACAGCTTTTTCCACATTCTGTAATTTTTGCTGTATTCATCAGTCATGGCTTTTAAATAGTCTGTAATTACAGTTTGATTACCTCTTTAATCCAAAAGTTATTTGAGATTACTTTTTTCTGAAAATAATAAGCGCTACTGTGTTGAAAGTGCATGCAACTGACAAATGGATAAATGAAAGGGCAAAACCCACCCCACCCTCTCTTCCCATCTCGCTGTAAATCCTAAGGGAAAGCTGCTTTCAACAGTTTGGCATGCATCCAAATAGGTCTTGTTCAAACACATGTAAAACAAGATACTATAAGCATATACAATTTGTTAAAATGAAATGATATTATACATGCCCTCCGAATTTATTTATTCAGCCATAAAGTATGGCAGTATCTTAATCTCATTCTTTTTAAATGGCTATTTTATAATATAGAATAAATTAATGCACCCATTCCCTTACCGATGGGCCTGTGTTTAGATTGTCTGTTTGTTAAACTTATTTTTTCCTCATGTACTTGTGCAGTCATTTCTTCAGGAACTCTAGGTCAAAAGTAATGTCCATCTTCTTTTTATATATAAAGGCATTGGTGTGCTCATAAACGTCAGAAAGCCAAACATGCCAACAACAAAAAAACATCTGATTTATGGCATTTGCTGATTTCTGTGGTGTAAACACTGCTACCGTGGCCAATTTCAAGGTAGCAGCTGCTTTCAAAAATGCCCTGAATATTTAACTCTAGACTCCTGTGAGCTGGTATAAGCCAGTTCAAACTGGTTCCCACATGTTACTGGGAAAAGCCAAATTTCCTCCAAAATTATTGGGTTAACTTAGAGTCATGCGCTGTGTGATTCTTCCCTCTATAAGTTTCATAACCCTGAATAAGAAGAATCTTTCTAGTTTTTTCTAATCGGATGGATTACAAAAAATTACATTTCACTCTTGTTTTGTTTGCGTATTTTTTCATGTGTTACATACCACTTTTATTTCTCTTATGAATGCCTCTTCGTGTTATTTTCCTTGTGTCTTTTTCATTCAGAAACATCTTAACTGAGCACCTTCTCTGTACTTCGCATTCCTCCAGCTGCTGGGGATACAACAGTGCACAACGAGCAGACTCTCTTCTCTGCACTAGCCAAGTTTGCATTCTAGGGAACAAAAAGATAGAATGATTGCAAATTGAAAACAAACTAGGAAATTAACAACCTGGGAACCAGGCTAGAAAATAAAAGAAGTATCTCCTCAGAGAGGGCACTTGGGGAAGGTTCTCTGGGTTGGTAGCGGTTTACACCAAGACCTAAGGGTGCAAAGGAGCCAGATAGGCAAACACTGTGAGTTAAGCGGGGAAGTTAGGGGTGGCATTGATGGGCCAAGCCGCAGCATGTGCAAAATCCCTGAGAATGCAGGGCAAGTTGGGGAGAAGATCCCAGAGGCCCGAAAATAGCGATGAAGGAGCGGTTAAGGAGATGTGAGAGAAGTAGAGAAGGACCAGGCCACGCAGGACCCTGCTGACCACCTAGAGGGACAGGAATTCATACTGAGTGAGTGGTCAGCTACTGAAATGTTTTAAAAGTTGACACAATCCTATTGAAAATAAGAATATAAAAATCTCTTTTACTGGCGTTCCCTCTGTGACACAGTGGGTTAAGGATCCGGCTTTGCCGCAGCTGTGGCATAGGTCACAGCTGCAGCTTGTATTTGATCCTGGGCCCAGGATCTTCCAGATGCTACTGTTGTGTCCAGGAAAAAAAAAAAAAGCTCTCTTACTGCTGTAAAAAGGATTATAGGGAGGCGGGAGAAGAATCTGGGAGCCAGTTAAGCGGCTGTTTATTGCGCTAATCCTGTTGAAAAGGAACAACGTTCTAGACGAGGATGTCCTGCTGAACAGCTCTAGGAGGCAATGTTGGAGCTGCAGTCTGCACTCCTGTAACTGACAGCCCTGTGGATAGAAATGATCAGTGGCTTTTCCCTTATTGATTTTTAACTGTCTTTTAAATAATACACACACTTTGGCTTATGCATGTTGCAAATATTTTTTCACAGTTGGTAATAACCTATTTCATGATTCAAAGTATGCAAGTTTTAAATTTTTATGAAGTCAGCTTTGTTGATCTTTTCCTTTATTGCTTCAGTTTCCTTGTTGCATTTAGGAAGATCTTCCCTTTCGCAATTTTGTAAAAACATGCTTTCATTTTTTTTTACAATGTTTGATTTTTAAAAAGCATAGATTTTAAAATGGTAATTTCTTTGGTGTACGAATATGGTAGGAAACTTTTATTGTGTATATGTTTACTTTTATATAATTCCATGCTGCTGTTTAAATTGGAGTTCTGTAGTACATTTTGATGTCTGGAGGTACAAACATCATCTCATATTCTTTTACAGAATACTGCTGACTGTTCTCGTGCATTCACTTAACCTAAATGACTTCTAGACTCAGGTTCTGTTTTTAAAGAATGAGATTTTAGGCTTGAATGGAATTCCTGATTTAATTTGGAGAGAACTAACACTTTAAATGATTTAGTTTTTCTGTCTGGTAATTTGGTATATGGTTTTAGTTATCCAGACTTTCCTTCTTTTATTTCCTTTAGCAAAATTTTCGTAGTTTTTATCACAGAGTTCTAATAGTTCTCTTGTGTTCATTATAATTCATTTTATTATTTTATTATTAAATAGATGAAATTCATTTTAACTGGATTTTGCTAGTGTATAGGAAAGCTATTTATTTTTGTGTTTTTCTTCTATCTGATCACTTTATTGAATTTTTTCACTAGTTTTAATAGTGGTTAAGTTAATTGCCTTATATTTTGTAAGTAAACAATGATATCATCTAGAAATAATGATAGTTATATATCTGCAATTCAATATTTCTTTCTCTTGCTATTTTTCCCCTTGGTACATTGACTGTAATCTCTAAAGATAAATAATTGCAGTGGTAATAGGCACTTCTTACAGAAATATCTCTTGGGATTCATTATTAAGTTAAATCTTTGGTTTTCAAGTTGCAAAGAATGACTTTTTAAAAAATGACTTTTTCTACACTTCAGGATGGCAATCATATAGTTTTTATTTCCTACAACGTGGGAAATTATATAACTTATTTTGGTTTTACACTGTTGAACTTTCCTTGTATTCCTGGAAAAATTTACCTTGGCCATGATTCTTTATTGTATTATTGTACTGAGACTTAGTTTGCTAACATTTTATTTAGATTTTTTTTTTGGATCAAAATTTATGAATGAGATTGGTTTAGAACTTTCATTTTTCTTAATATCTATATTTGGTTTTGGTATGAGAAACCAAACAAAGTCTGGCACCTCTCTTGTATTTATTACAAGACATTTATCATTTAGACACAAACAATGTCTGGAAAAAAAAATTTAATCTCTTTCTCTGCTCTAATGTGGTTTAAATAACAAGGAAATTATATCTTATTTAAAAGTTTGACCAAACTCAGTCATAAAGTGATATGGGCATGGTGGATTCTGAGGCAACTATCTCTTTGCTGTCTATTCATGGTCTTCTGCAATTATTGATGGATTAGTTTTTATTATATCCTGAGCCAATTTCATCTATTTTATTTAATTTTTCAAACTTATTGGTATAAAGTTGCACATAGTATGTTTAAAAATCAGTTGTAAAGTTTTCAAAGGGGCTTTTGTTACTTTTCCATTGACATTCTTGATACTGTATGAATTTGTGTTTGTTTTTTCTCTCTTAGTAAGACTAGATTTTTGGAACACTTTGTTTATTGGGCTTTTCAATAAGCTAAGTTTGTGTGTATCAGGTCTGCCTTTTTGTGTTTAATTAGCTTCTCCTTGTGTTTTTTTTAATGTACTTCTTATCCTTATTTTATTAGAGTATGGATGATTTACAGTTGTATCAGTTTCTGCTATATAGCATAGTATCCAGTCATACCTATTGATTCCACCCTTCTCTTTTCTTTGGGCTTCTTCAGTTTTATTCATTCTTGTTTTCTCACAAATGCATTTAAGGGTATCATTTTTCCTCTGAGTAAGACTTTGACCACATCTAATATTTTTTGAAATAATCACAGTTTTAAGAGTTATTTTCTAAAAAATGTGTGCTTTTAGTCTGTTTTCTTTCTTACACACACATTATTTAGAAGAGTTTTCATGTTTGTATTTTAAAATACTCCAGATAGTTTCGGCCATTGCTCACTTGTTAATACATAGTTCTGATATGAGGAACAACCTCTTTTATGATTTTTACTTTGAGAGGTTTATTGAGGTTTTCTTTGTGGCTTAATGACTGAATTTTCTAAATACTTTATGGGTATTTGGGAAAATATATTTTATGTTTGTTTGGATAGCCACCCATATTTATGAGTTTTCTACATATAATGGTCATGTAATATCCAGTATCCATGTACTTTTTGCTGCCTTATATTTTAAAAATCCTAGCGAATTGGTTATATATTTCACTGTGATTACGGTTTTCTTTTATTTGAATTTTGCTTCAAATATTCCTCTACTATATTTTCTTCTATTAAAAAAAGATTGCTTTTATTTCTTTGTTCTCCCCATTAATGAATTTTATTACAATTATAGGTGTACAAAAATCATCACAACTCAGTTTGATAGCATTTCTGTCCCAAACCCTCAGTGCATCCCCCCACCCCGCAACTTGTCTCATTTGGAAACCATAAGTTTTCCAAAGTCTGTGAGTCAGTATCTGTTCTGCAAAGAAGTTCATTGTGTCCTTCTTTTAGTTTCCACATGTAAGTGGTAGCAGTTGATATTGGTGTCTCATTGTCTGACTGGTTTCACTTCGCATGATAATTTCTAGGTCCATCCATGTTGCTATAAATGTTGATATTTCATTCCTTTTAATGGCTGAGTAATATTCCATTGTGTATATGTAACAGATCTTCCCTATCCACTCCTTTGTCGATGGGCATTTAGGTTGTTTCCATGTCTTGGCTATTGTATAGAGTGCTGCAATGAACACTGGAGTACATGTGTCTTTTCGAGTCATGTTTTTTTCTGGATAGATGCCCAGGAGTGGGATTGCTGGATCAAATGGTAATTCTATTTTTAATTTTCTAAGGAATCTCCATACTGTTTTCGACAGTGGTTGCACATGAAAAAATGTTCAACATCACTCGTTATTAGAGAAATGCAAATCAAAACCACAATGAGGTACCACATTGCACCGGCCAGAATGGCTATCATCAAAAAGTCTACAAGCAATTAGTGCTGGAGAGTGGAGAAAAAGGATCCCTGTTACACTGTTGGTGGGAATGCAAATCGGTGCTTTTATTTCTCTAGTCTGTAGTTTTTACCAAAACGTAGCATTATTTTTTTATCCCTTTGGCTGTGGATTATCTGTTATCTGACATAATATTTCTAGTACTGATTCCTTATTAATAACAATTGTGTTGCTTATTTTTGTTCAGTTCTTTATTTCCTGCCTTTCATATCAGTTTGTTTACAGAAATATGTGTGTACGTATATACTATTTTTGTTTTATATCTTAGGAATCCTTGAAAAAATTGAATAAATTTAATGACCACAATATAAATAATTGTTTAAATTTTCCTTTATTTTTACTGGCTTCTTTGCTAGCACATCTTCCTTTCTTTCTTTGCTTTGGTTTTGGTAGAGGCTCCCTTCCTTCTAAAAGTAGATTGAGTATTTGGATGGCAAACCTATGAGTGTTCATATTTCTGAAAAATAGGGACTTTTTTTTTACTATTCTAGGTGTTAATTTCAATTAAAATTTTTGTTTTTACTTCTTTGTTGGAGAAAAGTTCAAACATATACAAATTGTAGCTAGTTGTATGATAAACGCTTTGTATAAGCCTCCCAGCCACTCCTGTTAGATCTCATCTGCCCCCACTTTTTCTGCCTTACACTCCACTCTGGATTATTTTGAATTAAGTCCTGGAGATCGTATAATTTCATCCACAAAAAGTAAATATTTTAGTCTGTATTTCTGAAAGGTAATAAGGTAATGACACTTGGAAACAACCATACTGACATCATACTAAAACATTTAAGATTGCTTCCTTAACACATTCAAATTAGATTCAAATTATTTGAACTTCCGAGCTTTGAAGTCACCGCTCCATTGTTTTCTCACTCCTGGCTTTGCAGCTGAGACATGAAGCCCTCTTTGTAGACTAACTTGACTGTTGTTTCTGGAAGCTTGCATTATTTGGTTTTTGTTTTGGGGATTCAAGTACTTCATGCCTCTCCTTGTTTTCTGAGTCCTGACTGCATGGGATTTCTTTTAGTGTCTTAACATGCGGTGTCACAGGGCCTTTGTGCAAGCTGTTCCCTCTTCCTGGAACGTTATTCCCCCATGCATCATCCTTCCACTCCCTGCTTAGCTAACTCCACTCGTCCTTGACATAATCACTCCTTTGCTGGCATTCCCCCGTCTCACACTGCTGTATGCCATTTGCTTGTCCTTCATCCTCTTATCATTTAATGGGGGAGGGTAGGTGTAATGTTTGTTTTTCCTACTAGACCATAAGATAAGCTCCATGTGAGCTGGGACTCTCTCTACCTTTGCCTCCATGGTAATACAGTACGAGGCTAGTGATTGACACCGAGCAGATGCTGGTAAACATCTGTTAAGCACTCGCATGTTTGCATTGCTTGAATGATGTATGTCTTAATAAGATGCTCATTGCACCTTTATCATCCGAATACTTTTTTTTAATTTATGGCCACACCTGCAACATACGGAAGTTCCTGGGCCAGGCACTGAATCTGAGCCGCAGCCGTGACCAACACCACAGATGCAGCAACCCTGGATCCTTTTATCCACTGCTGGGGATTGAACCTGCACCTCTGCAGCAACCTGAGCCACTGCATTCAGATCCTTTTTTTTTTTTTTGGTCTTTTTGCCTTTATGTAGAGCCACACCCGCAGCATATGGAGGTTCCCAGGCTAGGGGTCTAACAGGAGCTGTAGCCGCCGGCCTTCGCCACAGCCACAGCAACGCAGGATCCGAGCCGCGTCTGCTACCTACACCACAGCTCACGGCAACGCCGGATCCTTAACCCACTGAGCAAGGCCAGGGATCAAACCCACAACCTCATGGTTCTTAGTCGGATTCGTTAACTACTGAACCATGATGGGAACTCCAGATTCCTTTTTTTTTTTGATTCAGTGAATTTTATGATATTTTTAGGTGTACAACCATCTTCACAACCTAATTTTACAACATTTCCATCCCAATCCCCCAAATTCAGATTCATAACCCACTTCATCACAGCGGGAACTCCCTCATCTGAATACATTATTTTGGGATTTATTTTTATTCCATCTTATTATTTCTCTGTTCCTGAAATTCTCATTAGATGGATATCAGATTTTATTCAGATTACCTGCAATGGCTTTTTAACTTTTCTCTCATCGTTTTAATTTGTCACCCATTTTCCATAAAGTTTAATAAAAAAAGCCTTCACTTTTCTGGGACTGGTATTCAGCTTTTTAATGGGTTTTTGTTCTTCTTTTTCTTCTTCTTCTTCTTCTTATTTTTAGTTTTGTTTGTTTGTTTGTGCCTGTGGCACATGGAAGTTCCTTGGCCAGGGTTCGAACCTGCACCACAGCAATGACCAAAGCCACAACATTGACAATGCCAGATCCTTAACCCACTGTACCACCAGGGAACTCCCTTTATTATGTTTTATTGTCCAAGAGCTTTACTTCTTTATTTTGGCAGTGTATTCTTATTTTATAGATAGGAAGTGCTCTCAGATATCTCAGAGGGAACTAATTTTCCTCATTTTAAAGTTGTTTTCTGTCTTTTGAGTTAACTTGGCTTTTAGGGATTGCTCACTTCTATCTGGCACTTCATTTTCATGTTACTGGGGCTTTCCTTGAAGGGTTGGAAATTATGGGTTCCCTCCTCACTTTTGTAATTAATACTCTGTCGGAGTAATTCATATCTGACATGTCCCCTTTTGCAAATTGAAGGGAAATGAATGGCATAGTAGCCTTGTGATTATTCAGATTATTCTCTTTCTCCATGCTTGAGGATGCAAAGTTTCTTCAAAATGCATTAATCAATTCATTAAAGTGTTTAACGAACATTAATTGAGTGTATAGTTCTTTTCCAGCCATTGGAGATGGAAATATGAGTAGCTTTCTGTTCTTTCTCTTATTAATTCATCTGAGCAAGGGGGCAAGTACATGTAAACAGATGTGTTACAAGGGAGTTCCCATTGTGGCTCAGTGGGAACGAACCCAACTGGTATCCATGAGGATGGAGGTTTGATCCCTGGCCTGGTTCAGTGAGTTAAGGATCTGACATTGCCGTGAGCTGTGGTGTAGGTCACAGACGTGGCTCAGATCCAGCACTGCTGTGGCTGTGGCATAGACTGGCAGCTATGGCTTAGATTTGACCCATAGCCTAGGAACCTCCATTTGCCACTGGAGACAAAAGAAAAGAAAAGAAAAGAAAAGAAAAGAAAAGAAAAGAAAAGAAAAAACAGGTTACAATACTGCAGTGTTAAAGCACTCGTGATAATGGATGGCCTACAAAGAAAACTGGAAAAGTCCTAAAGTCTTGAAAGGGAAAGAAAGTGACTTTTCCCCCTTTGCATCCCTAGTGTCTGGAACATAAACACCTGTCCATTTCTAGTGCATGAGTGGGCATTCAGAGAAGGGAGGGAATTAATGTAGGACTAGAATAGAAGTCTTCTTTGTAAATAGACATTTTCAATTATTTATGTGGACATGGTGGAGAAAACAATTCCAAACATTAGTTATGCCTTGACTCTCACTAGGGTGAACCTTGTTGCTTAACAAGTAAGAGGAAAATACATAGTTTCAAGGAATTTGGAAAGCCATAGGTCTTAAGTCCCCAGTCTATAATCCCCCAGTATTTGTGAATGAGGGTAGGGAGGGTGGGAAAAAGAAATGGGGAACAGACGAGCAGGAAGATGAGGAAGAAGAGGAGGAAGAGATGAGGAGAGCAAAGTAAAGGGGCATCTGTGAAGAGTGTCCTATTTTAATTTTCACTTTGGCAAAGAGCCCCTAACCCCTACCTCATCCTCTTGTTGTCTGAAATGACCAAGTCTTTCAAGAGGCAGGGAAAGTAAGGACTTTCTCCATGTTCTCACATTGTTTTTGCCCTTGTGATGTACCAGTGATTGGCATCTACTTTCTCTATGGTCCTGTGAGTGGAAATAAACTGTTATTAGTGTGAGATACCTCATTCTGTAGAGAACCAATATTTTGTGGAAATGTATTATCTGAATGGAATACAGGGTGGGAAATAGGATATCAAAATGATCCTAAATAGATGCAGATTCAAGAAAATTTTCTTTCATGTCTATATTAAATGGTAACAGTTGGCATTGCTTTT
The DNA here is from genome assembly GCA_004024745.2 of Catagonus wagneri. NCBI lineage: Eukaryota > Metazoa > Chordata > Mammalia > Artiodactyla > Tayassuidae > Catagonus > Catagonus wagneri. Next base: position 681,859 of record PVHT021183616.1, read on the forward strand.
TTGAAGCAGAACAAGATACCTGATCAGTATTACAGAAACAAGTTGAAATATGTTTTTTTTCACAAAATTAAAAGTACGGAGTATTTATTAAGCAGTTCAATGATATACTAGGCAACATCCCTGTCCTTCTCTTGGCTTTTTTTCTCAAGTCACAAGATGGCTACTGTAGCACCAGGCATCTCATTTTCTTTCAAGGCAGGGACTATGAACATAAAGGATGAATTTAGCTATCTATATATCCTGTTTATCAGGAAAGCTAATGCAGTCCCATGAAATTTCCATTCATTTCGTGTATCCCAGAACTAGATGGTACGGCCACTCCTAGCTGCAGGTGAGGCTGGGGATGTGATGTTTAGCTTTCCCAGCTTCTTAAACCAGGCAGAAAAATGAGAAAGGGGATGCAAATGAGTTCTGGGTCGGCAACCACAAACATTGGTAGGGATACAAATATTTTGCACGGTAGATCTTTCTCCATTCATTAACTTTCAGCCTGGCTGTGATTTTGCATTTAAAGGGCATCCAGTACAAACAGCATAAGATAGGTCTTGTCTTTGTAAGTAGTCTGACAATCTCTGACTTTTAATTGCAGTGTTTATTCAACTTATATTTAATGTAATTATTTATAAATTTCAGTTTAAATCAGCTGCTTTGCCGATGGTTTTCTATATGCCCTCTCTGATTTTTTGTTATTTTGTTCCTCCTTTCCCGACTCTTTTTAAATTAATCAAGTTTTGTTGTTGATTTGCTCTTTGCAAGGATTCTATTTATTCTATAGGCTTTTCAGATATACATCTTCAAATAATTTTGTGTGTGTGGTTGCTCTAGGATTACAGTATGTCTCCTTAACTTAGCGTCTATCATTACCAAGAGTTAGTAGGTCCTTCATGTATAAGATAACATCTTTACAATGGTATAATCTCATTTATACCTCTCTCTTCTTTTGTCTTTTGGGGACACAGCATTTACTTTTACATAGATTCATAATTTCATTCTACAATAGTTTATTTTTACTTCAGTCAATTAAAGAATGTAACAAAAATAGTCTTTTGTGTTTATATTTTTACTGTTTTGGAGTATTGTTCTTGCCTAGAGATCCAAATTCCTTCTTAGTACTATTTTTAGTATCAGGGAGATTTGTCTGTATGACTTCATTTATTTACATCAATATTGACTTGTGGATATTTATTTTATGCTTTGCATTATAATTCAGTACTTTATTTTATTGCTCAAATTGTTCCAGCTCTTTTGCCTTCATTTTGAAAGATATTTTTACTGTTTATAGAATTCTAGATTGATTTTTTCCTTTGAACACTTTAAAGATGTCGTTCCATTGTCTATGGCCTCCATTGTTTGTCAATTAAGTCAGTAGTTATCATCTCTTTATTCTGTTAGTTAAAATACATTATTTTCCCCATTTACATTTTTTAAAGTTTTTTGTTTGTTTATTTTACAGTTTCCATATCTCTTCTGAAACTGGCTGTCTCTTCACTCATTATATCCAACTTGTTCTGGAGATTCTTTGGTACAATTTAAAGTCCTTTTTTTGTTATTCCACAATCCAGGACGTGTATAGATTTGCTTCCATTTACTGACTTTTCTCTTAAATTTGGTCAGATATACTTTGCATGTATGGCAATTAAAAAACAATTGTATCCTGGGTATTGTGGATCATGTATTGTAGGGACTCCGTATTCCATTTTCATTCTCCAAAGAGTGATGTGTCTTGTTCTAGCAACTAGTTAGATTACTGGTGGATCCTGACCTTGTGGAAGCTTGGTTTTATACTTTATTAGGCAGGTGTCTTTGGTTTTGCCCTTAGTCCTAAGTGCAAGCCCTTTAGTCCTGGGATGTAGTCTTTACCCCTAAGGTGTGGCCTTTCTGGGATTATGTTGAAAAGTATGGAATATTTACCAAGTTTCTCTAACTCAGTGGGACTCAGACTCTAAACTTGATCTCCCCTAAGGTAGGCAGCTGCTGAAATCTGCTCAACTCTTTAACTTTACAGCTCTTGTTTTCATCTTCAGCTCCTTTGTGGTCTTGTCTGCACATGTACAGTTCAGGGGGCAGGCAAAGATTTGAGGAGATTTTATATGCAGATTTTACAGCTCCCACCTTCTGTGGCATCATCATTCCCGGGATCTTTTCCCTTCTTTTTTTTCCTTTTTTTTTCTTTTTGCTTTTTAGGACTGCACATGGGGCATACGGAGGTTCCCAGATTAGGGGTCAAATCAGAGCTGTAGCTGTTGGTCTACACCACAGCAACACCGGATCCAAGCTGTGTCTGCGACCTACACCACAGCTCATGGCAATGCCGGATCCTTAACCCACTGAGTGAGGCCAGGGGTCAAACCCACAACCTCATGGTTCCTAGTCGGATTCATTTCTGCTGCTCCACAACAGGACTCCTTGTATCTCTCCCCTTCTAATTTTCACCTCCTCAGGTATTCCCAACCTCTGACTCAGGCCAGTGATACTTTGGCTTCTTGCTTGAATTTTACCTGTTTTCTTCCATGTGGGCTGGGAATTTCCTGTGGGTCTAGAGCAAGATAAATATGTATCTCACCAGACATGATTTTCTTCTTCCAGGGGTCAAATCACCTTCAGTTTCTTCCTGTCTTTCATCTTTCTTTGGTACCTTCAATAGCAGGTTTAGTTTGTCTTTTTCTGTTTTACCTAGAATTAGAAAGCAGTCTAGGACAAGCCAGACTGGAAGTGGAGGTCAGGATTTAAGAACTGAAAACCCAATTACTAGAAATGAAAACCCGATTTGTGTTAATTAATTTGCAGTAAGTCATTCTCTTCTTGGAGATATTAGTCTGGCATATTTGATATACTTGGGGAGAATTTACTGTAATTATAAATGGGCTGATTCATATGTAAAGTGGCAGATTCTGTCCTTCCTTCCTTCCTTCCTTCCTTTCCTGCTTCCTTTCCTCCTTCCTTTCTTCCTCCCTCCCTCCCTTCTTTCCTTCCTTCTTTTTCTGTTTTGGCCTCCGTGAGCATATGGAGTTCCTGGGCCTGGGTTAAGATTCAAGCCTCAGTTGCACACTATGCTGCAGCTGTAAGCAACACCGGATCCTTTAGCTCACTGTGCTGGGCTGGGGATCGAATCTGTGTAGCAGCACTGCAGAAACACCACAGATCCCACTGTACCACAGCAGGAACTCCAAAAGTGGCATGTTTCTATTAGAATGCTTTCATCAAGTGTCTCAACTAAAGATATTCAGCCTTTTGGTAAAAATAAGGCATTACGTCCAGTTTTTTTAAAGGCAAATTGGGCAGCAGGATGATTTCAATAGGATACTTATTTTTAGAAATTAATGTTGAGGTTTAGCTTTATATTTTTTGGGAACATTTGAAGATTCGAGGGAGAAAGAGTTAGACCAGAAGAGAGGAATGACTCACTGACATTATTGTTTTTGAAAAACTGTTTTCAGGTCAGGTTAACCAGTTTCCCCCACTGTATGCCCACAGGAGCAAATGTTTCACAAGTCCTTTATCAAGAAAGTTCACAAAGGAACCTGGAATTCCATTCTGTTCCTTAATCTGTCACTGAGAACGGGGCGAGTTCTTTAAAATGCACGCAGTTCTAATTTTATCTAAACTTCATTAGCTTGTCTTAAAATAATTCCCAAGCCAAAGAATAATAGAAAACTGGCACTCGTCACATCCAACCACCTTTGTTTTACTAATGAGGAACCTGAGACCTTAGGAAGGATCCTCAAGGTCATTGTACTCATTAGTCGGCAGACTGGGACTTGAACCTGTAGTCTTTGCTCCGCCCAGTCCAGGGCTTCATGGGCTGCAGACACCAAACGTCTCTTTCCTTTAATCTTTCCTTTCCTTATGCTCCAGGGGCCCTGGCATGGATTTAGTTCCCTGAGCCACAGTTCCAGTTTTACCTGGGCTTCACCTATGTTTTTAAACTGCTTCATCGAGATACAGTTAAGGTGCTCCATCATGCACCCATTTTTCATTTACCTATGAGCACCGCCTGCACTCTAGATCTCAGATCTCAGAACATCAAAAAGGAAGCAGCTATTTCAAGTACGACCCTTGAGGATGACCTTGACACCTCAAGATGTAGGCCTAGAGGTCAGTCGATGCCCTCCTACTTCCTGGAAGTGACCACCCCAAAGTCCTGTATTTCAAAGGCCCCGGAACTCTGAGAAGTCTTTCCCCACCCATCTGCAGCTCTTCTCAGCTTTAGTGCCGGGTTTTTTTCATCTTATCTAAGATGCACGTAAGTGTGTCAGACTGGCACGTGTAGGCTGCCGAGTCTGACGCCTGTATACAAAGGAAGACTTTCTAATCCACTCCCAGAACTCCTTTTCTGTCCACGGCACCCCTCCTCTCCCCAGTAACACAGCATGTGCGAGGAAAATTATCTGAGTTGTCTTTGGCATAAAAAGCAAAAGAAGGAACTCACGTTCATTTGTTCATCCAGTAAATAGCTCTTGAGCCATGCCTGCATGTTGCAGCCTGTGCCAGGGAGAGGGTGTGCCGTGATTCAGAAGAGAAGGGAGCTTTCCCCTCCTGGAGCTCTCTAGAAATGAGGTGTCCAGCTTTCTGGTGAATAGAGGTCTTTTTCCTTGAAATCCATAAATGCCCTTGGGTGGCAGGTGGGGGAGCAGGGACAGGAGGCTCCTTAGTTTACAGACGAGGAAGCTGAAGCTCAGGGAGGTGACAGAAGTTACCCCAAGTGCCAGGGCCAGCTAGTAGCAAGGCCGGAACAGGAGCTCCAGGCTCCTGCTTTCCTGATCCCGGGTGCAGTTCCCCGTCCCCTGGTTCTGCCCCACATCTCCCCGACCACAAGTTTTGCTCCACACAGCCAAGCAGCCTAGTCACAGGTCCTGAAGTGCTCACCGTTGGCCCACCAGCACCTCACCCAATAGGGCTTGAATGTCCCTGGAAGTATTTCTGAGAAATGTGCCACCATTCTCAGACGGCAACCTTGACATGTCAGATACCCTTGATCTAGCCCAGAATCACCCCAAAGCTGAAATGAAGACTTAGGACAGGCGTGGCCTCATGGCCTAGGGCTTAAGGATCTGGCGTTGTCATTGCTATGCAGGTTCGATCCCTGGTTCCGGAACTTCTGCACACCATGACAGTGGCCAAAAAACAAAAAAAAACCCAAAGACATAGGGGCAAATCAAGGCAGACCAGAGTGTGATCAGGGGCACTGGACTCTGTGTTTGAGCTCATCAGGCTGAAGGAGCAGCGGGGCTTTGCCAGGTTTCGCTGCGGGAGCTGTAGAAACAGGACAGTGCCAATACTTTTCTAGGACTGCATCAGATAAACTGGGACATCTGCAATATTTCCTGAGCAAACTAGGTTACCCTCCCCGCTGCTGCGGCCACCCGAGGGCATTGGGCAGCTGGGTGACCCAGAAATGGTCATCTCCTTGTCCGGCTCCATCTGGAATTCCGGCCCCTAATTCCGGGGCACTGACAAGACAGGCTCTCGAGGTGGAGGCGAGCCTTACAAGCCCAAAGGGAATCAAACCCTTTCTTGTTGTGGGAAGCTTCTCCCAAACTCTAAGGAAGGAGGCTTTTAGACTGTCTTAAGACAGAAATAGGAAGTGAAATGACAGTAAATCTTTCCCATCTACTCGATGTTTTCCGGTCCGGAGAAGCTCACAGGAAAGTGTGCCATGTTGGGGGAAAAAGAGAAGGCTTGGTGTCAGGAGACCTTGACTTGAGCCTTGAACTTGGGGACATTATTTCCTTTGTGGGCTTAACTTTTTCATTGGCGCAACGAGAGGGTTGGCTTAGGTGGCCCCTAGGGACTTTGCTGCACCAAGAGTCTGCGTGCGTTATCTCTAGGTAGGAATGCCAGAAAATCATTAGGCTTTCCGCCGCTCACTAGCCCATGACCTTGAGCAGGTTGTGGCTGTGCCCGAGGATCAGTTTCTCCATCAGAGACCTGGGAGGGTGAGACCACATGATTCCCCGCTGCTGTGGCTTGGAGAGACTCTGAGGGGAGAGAGGAGCTCTGTATACCTTACTGGTGAAAAATCTTCATCAGCTGTGGCAGCGGTAAATCCAAATAAATCCAGTGACACTGAAGAGGTATAAACACGTGACAAAAGACAATTAGACATTGCAGTTCTTTAGTCCAGACTTATTCCAGAAGCATTACCCACATGCAGGCACACACACGTTTTAATACATTTAAAAACATTAAAAAAAAAATAAATGAAAAACAGAAGTTCCCGTCATGGTGCAGGGGAAAATAATCCAACTAGAAACCATGAGGTTGCAGGTTCGATCCCTGGCCTCGCTCAGTGGGTTAAGGATCCGGCGTTGCCGTGAGCTGTGGCGTAGGTTGCAGATGCGGCTTGGATCCCGCGTTGCTGTGGCTGTGGTGTAGGCCGGCGGCTATAGCTCCGATTCGACCCCTGTCCTGGGAACCTCCACATGCCATGGGCGCAGCCCTAAAAAGCCAAAGATGACTAAATAAATAAAATAAAATAAATGAAAAGCACTTCTTTGAGTGAGACAGTTTGTTTTTACAGCACTTTGTCCACGACTAGCTCTGCAGCCTCAACACAGTCTTTTAACTGCTCTAAGCCTCGATTTCTCCATCTATCGAGTGGAGGTGATGAAACCATGTCAAGGGGTTGATGTGGACAGCAAATGAAGTCCCAGAAGTGCAGCAGATTAGCCAGGAAATTGGATCCTAGGAAACCCTCGGGGGGGGGGGCACAGTTTCTCCTCCACACAACTGCATCCAGCGGGTCTCTTGATGCCATTTTTCCAGCAGTGTTTGTTCACTTCCTGTCTCTGTGTCACATGTCGGTAATTCTCTTAATTTTTCAAACTTTTTTACATGATTGTGTGCATGTTGGGTTGATCTGTGTTCAGTGATCTTTTTTTTAGTGAAGGATCATTTGATTTATGGTGCCGTGTTCATTTCTGCTGTATCGCCAAGTGATCGTACCTATATATGCACTCTTTTTTAAACATTCTTTTCGAGTATGGTTTATCACAGGACATTGCATATAATTTTCTGTGCCACACAAAAGGACCTTGTTGATTATCCCATCCACGCGTTTATAGCTTAACCCCAACCTCCCACTCCGTCCCTCCCCCAAGACCCTCCCCCCGGCAACCACAAGTTTGTTCTCCGTGTCTGTGATCAGTGATTTTGAATGTCACTGTTGCAAAATGATTACCATTTGCTGAAGTGGTAACCAGATGATGGTTAATATTTTTTAGCAATGTATTTTTAAATTAAGGAACGTACATTTTTTTAGACATACCGTTATTGCACACTTAATAGACTGCAGAATAGTATGAATATAACTTCTGTATTGCACTGGGAAATCCAAAAATTCATAAAGCTTGCTTTACTGTGACCTTTACTTTATCCCGGTGGTATGAAACTGAGCCCATGGTAACTCTGAGGTCTGCATGCAGTAGGTCAGGTGGAAATAAGTATGATGGAGCAGAATAACGTGGAGTGGAGCGGGGGTGATTGATTGAGAGTGATGGAGAGGGGATGCTCATTGGATTGTCATCAAGAAGGAGGTGACATTTTCAGGAAGGAGCTGAACAAAGTGAGGGGGTGGACCTGGGGCCACGTGCGGCCCAGGTCCCTGGCAGAGAGAGTTGTGAACAAAAAGGTCCTGATGCTGGGGTTTCTGCTGTGGCACAGTGGATTAAGAATCCACGGCTCAGGTCACTGCAAAGGCGTGGTTCCATCCCTGACCTGGCACAGAGGGTTAAAGGATCCAGTGTTGCCATAGCTGCGGCTCGGATTCAATCCCCAGCCCAGGAATTTCCTGTGGGTGCAGCCATAAAATAAAAAGAAAAAAAGATCCTGATGCTGAAGTGTGATTCTGTCGCTAGTAATATCGGTTATGCCAATAGTCATGGTGATACATAAAACAATGCTGTCATAGCTAGTGTTCAATGGGTGTTCGGGACATTTTTCAGCACATCTGCCCGTCTCATCCCTCTAAGTTATTATCATAAGCATGTGCTTTAAAATTGCTGTTGACTATCTTCAAAGAGGGAATAAAGAAAAGATGGCAGGGCTTCCAGCTTTAAACACTGTCTGGCTAATGGCCTTGGGTGCAGCCCCTTCCAACTTTCCATCAAGAGACCTATGAAGACACAAAGAATTACAACCAAGCACGGGCGGCTGAACGCAGAGACTGTGCGTCAAGCTGCCATGAGAATCTTGGAGGAATTTCCACTAATTACAGAGTTGTTGGAACTGGATTAAAAATGTAAATTGGCATCAAATCTGCAAAATTGATGTATGTAGGAGGAGCATTCACTCTTGTCTCGGTGACTGCCCATTGGTTGAGAAATCATAGTTTCCAGACAAGCTGGGCATCCATCTTCTCTCCTTTTATTATTATTTTATTATTTACTTTGGCCACACCCATGGCATGTGTAAGTTCCAGGGCCAGGGTTTGAACCTGCACCACGGCTGTAACCTGTCACCACAGCAGTGACGATGCTGGATCTTTTAACTGGCAGAGCCACCAGGGAACTCCCTATCTTCTCTTCAAGGGGCATGTCCCGTTCCTTCCTGACTTTTCCATGCAGACTCCAGAAGACAGGAAAGGGGGCAGAGAGATGGGTCCTGGCACAGCGCATCTTGGAAGCTATAATGGCCACACATGGAAAGTTTTAGGTAGGGGTGGGCTAGGAAGAGCCTTGGGAACAAATATACTGGTTGTTACAACTTTTTAAATACTGTTTTCATTAAGGAAGCCTTCAGTTACCAGTCAGTGGGTGCAAGAGAAAAATCCCACCGAGGTCCAGCAGAATCAGCTTTCCTCGTCTGGATTCTCAGTGGTGGTAAGGTAGAGAAAACCAGCTTAAAGGAGGAGTATATTGGCTCATTGCATGTAGTATGTCAGGTATAGCTGGATCAAGGTGCTGGAACGATGTTTTCATTTCACTTGTCTCTCTCTCTGTCCCTCTCTGACTTTCTGTTTGCCTGAACTTCTTTCTTGGGCAAGCTATTGGCACTCAGGGGAACATGGCCCCAGATACTCCTAACGTGCATAAATCTTACAGCCTCATACTCGGAGGAAAGTGAGGCCTTTCCTTATATTTCCAGCAAATGTTCCCAGATTCTGAACAGATTCTGGTAAAAATCCTGCTTGACTTGTCTTGGATTGGCCCATATGTAAACTAGTTTCAGGACGATGGAAGTACTCTGATTGGTCAGATCAGTCACGTGGACACCACTCAGGGGCCTGGGGGAGGATAGACCCCCTGGACTACTGGGGAGTTGCTGTGGAAAGAGGTTGACGTCGTTCCCTAAAGTGAGGGATTCCAGGCAGATGAAAAGCTCATGCCGGTTCCACCTGTGCTAGGTGATGCCAGAATGAGTAAGGGCAGAGCTAACATCCAGAAAAATCTAGTTGGGAATGAGGATGGCAAATTGAGAGTGTTTCTAGACAAATCGAACATATGGCACAAGTGAACCTTTCCACAGAAGAGAAGATCATGGACATGGAGAACAGACTTGTGGTTGCCAAGGGGGAGGGGGAGGGAGTGGGAGGGACTGGGAATTTGGGCTTAATAGATGCAAACTATTGCATTTGGAGTGGATAAGCAATGGGATCCTGCTGTATAGCACAGGGAACTATACCCAGTCACTTGTGATGAAGCATGATAATGTGAGAAAAAAGAATGCGTACATGTCTGTGTGACTGGGTCACCTTGCTGTGCAGTAGAAAATCGACAGAACACTGTAAATCAGATATAGTGGAAAAAATGAAAATCATTATTAAAAATTTTTTTAAATAAAATAAAAATGTTACCTTGGAAAGGAAAAAAAAAGAGAGAGAGAATGTTTCCAGACAGCTATTCTGAGAATAATGCTAGAGATAAGAAAGAGAGAACGAGAGAGATTCTAGATAGAAAAGACGGAAAAGTGTTTATAAGTTGAACTGTTTTTAAAGACATTCCACAACAGTTTTGGAAGAGTAAGAATCAAAGATTCAAATGAGTTGTTTTCCCTGAAATTCCTTGGGGTCCACATTAAAAGCATATTCCTCATGGAGTTCCCATCGTGGCTCAGTGGTTAACGGATCCGACTACTAACCATGAGGTTGTGGGTTCGATCCCTGGCATCTCTCAGGGGTTAAGGATCTGGCGTTGCTGTGAGCTGTGGTGTAGGTCACAGACGTGGCTCGGATCACGCGTTACTGTGGCTGTGGTGTAGGCCGCTGGCCACAGCTCCGATTCGACCCCTATCCTGGGAACCTCCATATGCCATGGGTGCAGCCCTAGAAAGTGCAAAAAAAAAAAGGGCATATTCCTCATTGCAGGCAAACACAAAAGGGGAAGACCCGGGCCCAGAGCTTCTTGCCAGATGAGTGGAGTCTATGAACAAGGTGAAAAAAATGTAGTGAGCAGGCAATTATGGGAGCTAATGTTAAGATGACTGTATATTCAGAGTAATAAAACTCAGACTGGCCTTTGCCTTCTGTCTGAGATCAAGGTTCAGAAGACAAAAGAGAAATGTCCCATTGTTCTCCGTTTGTGAGCCAGGAACTTCACACCCAGACAAAACATCTTGACCTCCAGAGACAACATGAAGTTGTTCTCGGATGTGCATGGTCCTGGCAAATAATAGATCTGCAGTTCTGGCCAAGTAACAGGTCACTGACGTGAGGACCACAGGCTGGCAGTCTTTGCAGTGAGGGTGACAGGCCCCGTCCAGAGGTCCAGAGGGTGAGGCCTGGCTCAGGCTTATGTGAATGGGCCACTCACCGAGATGTGGGGCCTGGGACTGTCCAGTCCCAGTGGCCTCTGGGCGAAGCTTCAAAGGGAGGGATTTCCTAATTTAGTATTACGCTTCTTGATCTGGTCGGCTCTGTAATGGAGCATCACAAATTCCTTCAGAGAAACTTCTTCCTCAGGAAAGCACAGGCCAAAAAAGACAACATAAACTAAGTACAGCATTTATTGCCTGCCTACTCTCCGCTGGGCCCTTTGCAAACGTTTAATGTAAGTTATTTCAGGTAAATTTTACCAACTGAATTCAGAAGCCCAATTAAGTAGGATTTACTACTATACTTGAGGGAAAAAAAATGCAAAAAAAGGCTGCTTCTTTTGTTCTGGAGAGGTAGGTCTGTGGATGATTTCTTCCTCCCTATTTCTAGGAAGGAAATATATATATATATATGTATATATATATATTCCTATTTCTAATGGCTGTATGACTTTTTAACTGAAAATAAACATTATACACTTAAAATAGAAAAGACAGCATGCATTAAACTGAGTGCATGGACCAAAGCACATAGCCATATGAACTCACACTGAAATCCAACAGACCCACCTGTTCTTTCTTTCATGTACAGGCCTTCTCTCTTTTAAATTAAAGTATAGTTTATTTACAGTGTTGTGTCAGTTGCTGCTGTACTGCATAGTGACCCAGTCCTACGTATATATACATTCTTTTTTTCATACTGTCTTCCATCATGGTCTACCCCAAGAGATTTTTCCCTGTGCTGTACGGCAGGACCTCATCGCTTATCCATTCTGAATGTAATAGTTTGCATCTACTAACCTCAAATTCCCAGTCCCCCCACTCCCTCCACCCTCTCCCCCTTGGCAACCACACGTCTGTTCCCTATGCCTGCGAGTCTGTTTCTGTCCTTAGACAGACAGCTTCATTTGTGCCCTATTTTAGACTCCACATGTAAGTGATATCATATGGTATTTATCTTTCTGTTTCTGACTTACTTCACTTAGTATGATAATCTCTAGTTGTGTCAGGCTTTCTCTATTTCCTCTCTTCCTATACGTCTATTTTTTCTTACACTCCTCACATGCACACAGTTCATTCTCTCCCTCTTAAACACACACACACACATACACACACAGAGATTTTGGTCACTTGCTTGTTTCCCTCTGTCTCTCCATCCAGCTGTTTCTCACACACACAAACCTGCAGTCTCACGGTCACTCTGCCTCCTCCCTCTGACCCTCTGAGCTCTGCACACAAACACAAGCCTTCAGTAGCTGCTTCTCCCTCTCTGTGTCTCTTTCATTCATGGACACACATGCGGCCAGGCCACCTCAGTCACTTCCTTTCTTCCCTCAGTTCCCCTCCCTCCCTCTCCCCCTCTCTGATGCCCACACCCTCTCCTTGATTCCTTGTGTCCACTTACAACCATGGGCGTTATGAATTCAGTTATCTAAACACCGCGGTCCTGCCCCGCTTCTCTTTCAAGTGAGCACCCTAATTAAAACGTTACCCGTCTCATTGGCACGACTACACACAGGCACCAGGGTTGGGGGAAAAAAATGGAAAGACAGTAACGTGTTTACCTTCCTCCAGCTGGATGAGTCATCTGTGGCTTTCTCTGGTTTTACACCAGCCCTCCGGCACTCGGGGCACCGCGGACTGGGCACAACTTGCTTTTTGTACGTCCCTCTGGGTAAAATGATGAATGCTTCATCTGGACACTTAGGAATAAACATGCACTGTGGCCGCAGCTTGGCTCGGATCCATCGACCCCAGAAACTTTTGAAAAGGCTCCTCTCTTCCTCGTCATTTGTAAACTAACACAGCCCTGGCTTCTCCCACCATGAGGCAGGGTGGGCGGGGGCCACGTTTGATGGAAATGGAAGAGCCCAGGAAGAGCTCCCGAGCTCCAGCTCACTTTTGTGGTTAAGGCACTTTGGTTGCTTTAGAAAAATCATGGCTCAGAAGCCTGCAGGAGGGTTTTGGTGCTGTTGCCTCCCTGGCGGTGGTGGAGGCCTGTGGCCAGGGCAGCGCCTAGGGGCAGCCTGTGCAGTGAGCTGGTGAGAGTGGGAACCTTCAGGTACAGCGACTGTGCCAGCAGACAGCGTGCTTCTCGGGAAAGCGCCGGTTACGGCTTCCTGCTGGTGTTGTTTCAGGACTTGGACAGGTCCTGCATTGTAGGGATGTTTATGTCCAGCCTTGGGATGCTCAGGGTGGTAGGATGGCAGGGCTCCTCTGGGCCACGTGGAAAGGGGACCTGTGAGATCCAGAAGGTTGAAGGGGAGTTCCCGTCATGGCGCAGCGGAAACGAATCCGACTAGGAACCGTGAGGTTGCGGGTTCGATCCCTGGCCTCGCTCACTGGGTTAAGGATCTGGTGTTGCCGTGAGCTGTGGTGTAGGTTGCAGACACGGCTTGGATCCCGCGTTGCTGTGGCTGTGGCAAGGCTGGCGGCTACAGCTCCAGTTGGACCCCTAGCCTGGGAACCTCCACATGCCGTGGGCGTGGCCCTAAAAAGACAAAAAGAAAAAGAAAAAAGAAAAAAAAGATTGAAGAGAGTGGTCTGACAAGAGCTGTGTATTTGATCTGTCCCCAGTTTCTGAGACAGAATTCCTAAAACATTTGTATTTTCCTAAGTGTGGGGAGGCGATAGGAACATCTTCTGTTTTAATGGGGAGACTCTTGGTGGGCCTCTAGATAGCTTAGAATGGGGACTGGTCAACAGCAAGACAAAGCTGTGATTAGAAGCCCGGGATTTTCGCTACCTTCCCACCCCCAGCCCTGCCCTCCAAGGAAGAAAGTGGGGCTGGAAATTGAGTTCAGTTACCAGAGGCCAGAGACTTCACTTGTTTCTGTGTGATGAAACCTCCGTAAACCCCCTCAACAGCAGGGTGCAGAGAACTTCTGGTGGGTGAACTGAGGTGCCTGAGGGTATGCGCCCGGGCGGGGCACGGAAGCTCTGAGCATCTCTGCCTCCTTGTCCCCAGACCTGTACATGTCTTCCCTGTGTCTCTCCCTGGCTTGTATCCTGTGTAAGGAACAGGTAATAACAGCTAAGGCGTATTCCTGAGTTCTGTGAGCTGCTCTAGCAAATTACCCAACTGAGAAGGGGATGGCGGGACCCCTGTATTTGTGGCCCGTTGATCGGAACTATGGGAGGCCCAGGACTTGTGGAGTCTGAAGTGGAGACTGTCTCGTGGGGCTGGGCTTCGGTGTTAACTCCAGGTAGAGAGTGTCAAAGCCACGTTGAATCGTAGGTGTCCACAGAGAGTGGGAGAACTGCTTGGTGTGGAAGCCCACGCATTTGGTTGTACGAGCGTGGTGAACGAAAACAGCTCATTGAGAGCGTGTGAGAACCAGCCCCTGGGATGGGAACTGTACTGTCTGCAGCAGACCCCCAAGGTGGCTGTCTCCCCTGAACTCAGCTACGGGGAGCAGCGTCCCCTGCGGGATCCTGGCGGCTACAGCACAGCTGTCCGCCTCTGTTCGCAGGAGCGCACTGGGCACGCAGGCCTAGGTTTGATGCTGGAGCCGGGCTGGAGTCCTGGCCAGGACCAGCTCTCCCTGCAGGTCGGGGGGCTCTCCCTGCAGGTCAGGGGGCCTGTCCAAGGGCAGGAGGGGAGGGCTGCACAGGGCCACTGTCCCCTACCTGGAAGTTCTCAGAGGCTTCCTGAAAAGTCCAGCCCTCAGGTCAAACAGCATCATTTCAGCCCCCGGTGCTCTGAGCTGGCGCAGGTGGAACCGTGCCCTGGGCAGGGCTGGCACTGACAGGTGCCTCTTCTAGATCTTCCCTCAGGCAGCAGGGAGCGCGTCGTCTGTGCTTCTCAGAAACAGTGACTGTCTCGTAATCAGGGGACACGGGTGCCCGTGCACGGCTTTCTCCCCCATCACAGAGCCTCGTCCTCTGCTGGCCTGATGTCAGGTGGTGGTGTCTGGACACTTGCCGCTCCCTCGGCACTCTACTCCAGAGCCTCCCAAAGTGCCAGCCGCAGGGGCACGCTGACAGGTTACTGCAGGCACGCGTGGGCCCTGGTGCTGCAGGACCAAGGAGGGCGGGGTGGGTGGTGGGGAGAGGGTCCGGGAGCACCGAATCCACGGCCCCTTTTCCCTCGCCTCCCCGAGCCAGCTCCAAAGAAAAGCTCTTGTAGCAGAGACCTAGAGTCTCAACAAACTTCCCACTCAAGGGCAATGGGCTTTCCCTAGAAGTTGTCAGATGCCTGAGGTTTCAGCAAGCACGGAGGAAAGGGGGTAGACTCGGTTCCTCTCCAGCTACTCCTCGTTGGCTGGGCGACTTTGAGTAGGTCAGGGAACCTCTCTGAGCTTCCTTTTCCTCATTTGTAGAATAGGGGCTGCGATAGTGCTTACGACACAGCATCGCTTGGAAGCTGCAGACGGCACCTTGTAAACCCACGTGTGATGTTCGCTAACGTCACACGTTTCTCTAGTTTATGGCTGTGGTCCTCACATATCTTTTTGGCCTAAATAGCCTTCATGTTGGTGTGAGGAGGGGAGGGCTACTGGGAATTTAAGGGGCAGTAAAGAAAGCCACTGGTCGGTTGGGGGAAGAGAGAGTGGACACCCCAGAGGCCCCAATACTGAGCCCATGCGTCACGTTCTGCAGCTGCCACCCCAGGATGTCCACACTCACCCTGACCCCAGGACAAAGCTTCTCTGCATCCCACACCTGGGGGCTTGAGAAGGTGGGGGGGGACGCGGGGAGAAGTCCCCCTCTACGCTCCATGCTGTTGGGGATGAGGCAGCAACTGAGCCACGGGCAGGCCCTTCCCTGGCCACCTCTGAGGAACATCCTGCAATTAAAGGCCTGACAGGTGCCATCTGTCCTGTCGCCCAAGGCGCAGGGGTTCAGAGCTGGCACATTGTGATGCTCCACGGTGCTCGTGTCACCTCTGATTTCTTCCAGAAAGTCATTAAACAGGCCTGTGTGGGAGCTAGCTGCTCCAGTGTCTGAAAACCCCCTCCAGGGCAGGCAGCTCAGAGGTGGTGAGAACACGCTAGGATTCCTCAAGTTCAAGGGGGGCTGCAGCCTGCACGAGGGCAGGGCAGCGTGTGAGTCAGACCAGGGTAAGCCGGACTCGGGCCCCATGTGGACTCGTCTTCTCTTTCCTCCGTAGCTCCTCCACCTAAGACTGAGCCCTAAATCTTCTTGCGAACCCCAGATCACGGAGAGGGTCAGAATGTGGCTGAGTAGTTTTTCCCCAAGCAGAGGCCAAGACCAGAATTTGGCCGTATGCAGTTTCTCTGGGAGGGGGACCCGGGGGCAGGAGCGAGGAGTGGGCACCGTGCACTGGCACAGAGTGGAGGGATGAGCTGGTTGTCCTGTGGGCACCCAGAATCCGGCCGCAGCACCCCACCCTCTCGACACGTGCCCCAGGGCTGCTCCCCTGGGAGTTGGGGCGGGGGACATCCAGCCACCTGTTCCCAGCACCTGCTGCCTTAGTTCCTGCACTTCTGGGTGGCACCTGCACGTGCCTGGGCAAAACCCCAAGGCGGTAGGGCAGAGGGCACCTGGCCCAGTTGATGTGGGAGGCTGGCAGTTCAAAGGGCACTGTCTGTCACAGCTGCACCAGGGGTGGCGATGTGTGGTGGACAAGGAGCATCCGCGTCAGAGCCAGAGCTCTTCCTTAGAAGGTGGCTTCTCCATCTAGGTGCAGAGGGGCAGGGAACGGGGTCCGTTTGTCCCTCCAACACCCTCTCCCTCCTCCTTTGAGAATCAGGCCCCGACTTATGAGCTCCTGGTTGCGGTTGCTCTGCTTGGCCAGGCGCAGGGAGGAGCCTCTGCATGCCTTCTGGTGACATTCCTTTCCTGACTACCACACAGCTGTCCCGCTGCTGCTTTGCTTGTCTTCCTTATACATGGATTTCTGGGGGACGAGGAGCCGTGACTGGGTCCCCCTTGATCCTTGAGCCCCTAGTGAACTAGCTGACGTGTAGTAATTGTTGATTAGCTGTTCATTTACTCATTCGTGCATCCAGCAAAGCCCACTACAGAGGTAGCTTTTGCTTGTGACCATTGATTGAGTGGAGAGGTAGGAAGTCTTGGAAGAGAGGTGATGGAGAGCACAGGTGTCAGTGGGGGACCACTGCAGTGACCCAGGAAGAGGTGATTGAGCGCTGTCCCCAGGAGGTAGGTAGAAATGATAGAGAAAGAAACACTATTGAGGGAGACGCTTCTGGACTCGGCACCTGAGTACCTGGACTCGGCACCTGACTAGGGTAGGGGCTTAGCAGTGGGCGGGGCACACAGAAACGTGGTCACCTGCTACGCGCACACCAGACCAGGGGCATGGTGTCCACCCACTGTTGAAGATGTTGGGGCACCACCGTCTTCCCCTCCCACCCAACTACATGATAATTTGGGTCTCTAGCCCCAAAGTGGTGGACCAGGACGCGTCTGTCAGCAACTTAGTCTCTGTATCCTAGAGCCACGACCACTGGGCATGAAGCTCCGCCCCTCCCATCCCATCCCATTAAATGTGTTGCCAGTGTGTGTATGTTGACCTGGAGGCCCGTGCATAATATACTGCATGAAAGGAACAAATTAAGAATGAGTGCACATACCGTGATCAAATTGTTTTCACTATAATTATTTCAGTGTGAGTGAAAAGATGTGGAATAATCATCTCCCAGTGTTTATGAGAGTTATTTCAATAGAATTATGGGTGATTTACCCCCTTTGGGGGGGGGGTTGCGATGTCTGTTTTTTCTACAAAAAATTTGTTTCATTTGTGTGTGTAATAATAAAGAAAAAGGTTTTTTGGGGGGATAACCGAAAATGAGCAGCCCTCAGTGTTTACATGGTATGATTTAGTTATAATCTGCTTGCCCTGCAATAAGATTAAAAAACTGAACAGCTGCCTCCATAAGCCACATCCAGAAAGATTTTCTGCAAGGACTTGCCTCCAGCCCTCTTCTGTCCTATGTTTCAGGAGAGTGTGGCTGCAGAGATGAAGGGTGCAGGTGGAAGTGAGGTGAGGCCCCAGGATTCGGCCAGGAGGAGCCCTGGGCAGACTCTCCCTCTTGATGGCCACTGAAAAGGAGCAGTTTTGACTTGGGGGTGTGGACCTGGGAGCTGGGTTCACGGGACTTTGTGGGTTAAGGAAACAGAGAAAGACAATCAAATTGGAGCTTGGGTAGAAGTAAAGTAAGGACTTGCCAGAGAAGTCAGGAAAGTCCAGAATTGCTCGTAGAGGGCCCAGGAGAGAGAACAAAGGGACACCCTGTTAAAAGCCAATTACTATTCTAATTGTGTCAAGCTAATTAAGTCATGAAACTGGGTGCCTTTATTTCACCTGCCTGCACGTTGTTCCCTTTACCCTTTTAAAACTTGAGAGCACGTGAATTCCCAGGGACTCTGTAAGCATGAGGATGTAAGCATGAGCACCATAGACTGGGAATGGACCATGGTTTGGGGATTTGTGAAGTGTATCAGTCATCTAGTGCTGCATAACAGATGACCCTCAGACTTAGTGAATTAAAATAACAACACATTATGATTTCTTGCAGTTCTGAGGGCTGGCTGGATAGTTTTTGCCTGAGCTCACCCCTGTGGCTGCATCAGCTGGTGGGGGCAGTTGGGGGCTGGGCTCATCCAGGCCCCGAAGGCCAGACTTCTCTCTCCTGTGACCCTATCATTCATTAGTCTAGGCCAAGCTTCCTTAAGAGCTGGGTAGAGAGTTCTAAGGAGACTAAAGCAAAAGCTTCCAAGCCACTAAAGGCCCAGACCTGGCAGAATGTGGCTTCTTCTTCATGGTGTTAGCCAAAACAAGTTACAAGCCCAGCCCAGATTCACGGGGAGGGGAAGCTGATACCAGCTCTCATGGCGTCACCCCTGCATGTAGAGGATCGGGAGGAACCTTTGGCTGTCATCTTCACAGACAATCCAGCAGAGAAAGGCCTCCAAGACCATCTCCACTCCAAGGAGACAACACCCCATTGCATGGAGGTCCCCAGCAAGC
The DNA here is from genome assembly GCA_004024745.2 of Catagonus wagneri. NCBI lineage: Eukaryota > Metazoa > Chordata > Mammalia > Artiodactyla > Tayassuidae > Catagonus > Catagonus wagneri. Next base: position 700,565 of record PVHT021183616.1, read on the forward strand.
CCAGGATCACAGGGTTTCCTTGGGGCTCTCAGCTAGATGAGTGGATGTGCAGTGACTCTGTCCTGGAGGGACATCTGTCCCAGCTGGTCCCAGGGGACAAAAAGGAAAGAAAGGAGGGAGGAGGGCTTGTCAAGGCTGTGGACCCTGGAGCATCGCTGGTCAGCTCGGCTGGTCCAAGGGTGGCTCTTAGCTGGGCAGGATGCAGCCCCAAGTGGCCTCTGAGGTCTCCTGAGGGTCATAATCAGTGATGGCAGCAACGATCCTGCCCTGCCTTCTAAAGGACAGCTGTGTCAGTCAGGTCCCAGGCTGAAATGTGCTCACTCCCAGATACTGGGTACAGGGACAGGGAGTTCTCTAGGGACCAGGGGCTGAATTGGCCTCAGGGCCCATGATCTCTGCTAGCATCCCAGTACTATTGCAACAATAACAATGAAAATGATGCTGGTGGCAAATACTGGCAGGCCTCATGTGAACTGACTCTTTGAATCCTCAGAACAACCCTATAAAGAAGATACTCTTATCAGGCCCATTTTACAGATGAGAAAACAGAGACCCAGGGAGATGACATAAGCCCTCCCCCATCCCCCCGGAGATGGAACTGCATGTTTCACCCAGCAGCCTGGCTCCAGAACCTGTGGCCCACCAGCAGCCGAGCTCTTACTCCCCCGATTTTGCCATCCTAGTGCCTCTTTGCCTGGGATGCGCGTGGCCATCTCCTCTGCAACAAACTCTCGTGAGGAAGGCTAGTCATGTGGCCGTTGAGTTAGGTGCGCCCCTTCTTCCTTCGCTCTGAGGGTGGTGTTCCTGGGTCTCTGTCCGTGTGGAGTCTAGAACGAAGGGAAATGGATTTGAGGGCAGCAGCGTCCTGAACTCCAAACCAACCGTAAGCAAGTGAGGACCGTGGGACCCGGACGCTGGTTACCGAGGGAGACAGTGGATTCACACCTGCGTCCGGTCAGCCTGATGGCCCTGAAGCCATAGGGGTGGATAACTTCCGCTGTTCCCCCCGACCCCGCCCCCAGCTGCCTGGCCAATGGGAGTCCTGAGACAGTCTGAACAGGGGGGGAGGAGGCGGGGCTGGGGGCGGGGCAGCCCCCCTGCTCGGCCCCTCCCCTCCTCCATAGAGCTTCCCAGGAGGCCAGGGTCCGTCACCAGGCCGTACTGTCTCTGACTAATTTTCATCCAGTCTCTTGAATGACCTCCCCGTGGATGGGACGATGGGGAGACGCCCCCTCCTGCTTTGTTTTTTCCTGGCCAACCCCAGAGCCTCCAGAGGTCCTGCAGCGACTCCAGAGCCCAGAGAGGCAGAGGTGGAAAAGCTGGGTTCACAGAGATGTTGCCTTGAGTCCCATAAATATTAAATCACTGAAGAGCCAGCATCCTCTGGGAGGGACAGCCTCCGAGGGGAGGGGTGCCATCCATCATGAGGATGCTGAGACCGGAGTGGGGGGGACGGAGGAAGGAAAGAAGGAGGATGTCCAAGGCCCAGGCAGCTCCCAGCCAGTGCGAAGGCCAGGCTGGGCAGGGCTAGTGGGGGTACAGGGAGAAGGGAGGGGCTTGGAGCCGACCCTCCTGTCCAGGCTCTCATCTCTGATGATAAAGACAGAGGCCAGGGACGTTCCCAGAGGCGTGGATGATTTTTCAAAGGCTCATTTCCCATCAGCAGAGCAGTGACACCTTTGTACTAGTGGGTAAAGCTTATGGGGTCGCCCCATCCCAAATACAGCCAGTTGCCCCACCTCCTGGAGTGTAAGACAGACCTGGGTTCTCATAGTAATTATGTTCGTTTTTTTTTTTTTTTCTCATGGGAAGAGACATAGTCATTGCACAAGTAGCTACAAAAGGGCTATTCTATGCAGGCGTGGGCCATGAATGCCACAGCAAGGTCCTGATTCTGGAAAGGTCAACTCTGGGGCCGAAGGAAGCAGAGAAAGCCCCCATGTGTGTGCATTTGGAGGCTATGCCTTTCCCCATTTCCGACGTATTCTTCAAGCTGTGGGCATTGCCCATCTCTCCAGAAACACAACCAGGGCACCGCTTGAGCGGGTGGGACCTTGGGGCTCCTTGTCCAGGCCTCACGCTTTCCAGACCAGAGGACAGAAGGACTCGTGCACAAGTGGCTGCAGCAAAGGACAGAATACTCAGGAGCTGTGTGCTCTTGAGGCTTGCTTGCCTAGACTCGCACAGCTGACACCCCGACTCGCATTCCGATCCCCCTATTTCCCTCTAGATCATGTCTGTGATTCTAGCTTGGAGACAAATGAATAATTTATTTAGGATAGTAACTGAAAACCGTGTGTCATCCCAGTGTAGCACCTGGGACAGGGAGAGACACCCTCTCCCCTCCTGGGCTCCAGCCCCGCTAAGCTTCCCAATCAGTTCCTCTGATCCTCTTCCAGAGGCAGGACTCTGATAGGAGACTGGTCCAAGCGCGGGGCATTTTTATCCCAGACTCACAAAGCTCCGTGATTGAGCTTGGGTGCCCCGGGGAAGCAGAGCCTGAAACAAGGGCGTACGTGAGGTAGTTCACCTGGGGACGTGATCCCAAGGACTGAGAAAGTAAGCAGGGAAGGAGAGGAAGTTAATCCAGGGGTTAATGAGCTGGTTCTAACTGTGGATAAGGGGAAGTCAGTCCTGGTGAGAACCTGGGCAAGGACTGAAACTGCCTGCCTGAAATGCCGAACTGGGGGTGCCTCCCGACCCCTCTACCCAGAGGTGGTTAAAGCCCCTCACCCCAGACTTGCCCTGTGATAGACTGGCTGAGCAGGCTCTCGCAGCAATTCCAAAAGCCGCAGGGGGAGAGCAGGGGGTGCCAGATGCAGCTGCAGTGAGGGGCTCTCCTGACACCTGTGTGCAGCCAGCCAGCTGCTGCCATAATGGCCAGAGCAAAAATAAAGGACATGAGAATGTGGGATGGAGCGTAAATGGTTGATACGTTTGTGCAGAGAAAGCACTGCCCTCATTTTCTTTGGTCTCCTGTAAGGACCTGGCCAGCGTTTGTGAGCTCCAGAGACCTGGGTCCCCCTAGGCTCTAGGCTAAATCAGTTGTTCTCAAACTTGAGCTGCAGCAGGACCCCATAGAGGGCTTGTTAAAACGTGTGCTATTTGGCTGCATCCCAGAGTTTCTCCTTCCTTAAGTCTTGGGCCTGAGAACGTGCATTTCTACCAAGTTCCCAGGCGCCAATGGTCTGAGAACCACAGTTGGAGAACCACTGGGGTAAGGGCTGTCTCAAGCCCCAGTTAGTAAACACTTCTAACATGGGGTTTCTTGCATAATACCAGTAATTAAAGCAGTGCCTTTTCTCCACCTGCCATGCCCATCACGAACCTCACTCCTGGGGAGATGGAGGGTAGCTAGGATGGGACAGGATTTTAGCAGACCTAACCATCATACCACTAATTAGTGTGCCAAACTTCAGCATCACCCTACCCCTCACAATAACAAATACAGAATCTTCCATTGCATCTCTTTGGCAATGGGTACTGGATTAGACTCTGCAGATTTGATATGACAGGTAAATAGGGTCTCTGATATTTTTTTTAAAACACCTTCCTCAAGACATAGTTTACACGCCATGTAGCTCACTAATTGAAAGTGCATAATTCAGTGGTTTTTTAATACATTCAGAATTGTGCGACTATCACCACAATCAGATTTGCCCATTTTGGACATTTCATATGAATGGATTCGAACAATACATGGTCTTTTGTGAGTGGCTTCTTCCACTTTGCATAATGTTTTCAAAGTTCGCCCTAATAATAGCCCATTGTATGAGTACCTCGGTCCTTTTTTATTCATTAATTGATGGACATCTGATGGTTGTTTCTCCTTTGGAGCTAGTGTGAATAATACTGTTTTGAACATTTGCATACAGGTTTTTGTACAAGCGTGTGTTTTTAGTTGTTATTTGTCTGTAAATGGGAGTGGAATTGCTGGGTCCTGTGGTAACTCTGGTTGACATTTTTAGGAACAGCTAAACTGCCATCCAGGGGCGTTCCATCACCCAGCAGTGAGTGAGAATTCCAGTTTCCCCACATCCTCTCTAATACTTGCTATTAATCTGTCTTTTTGATCATAGTATTCTGAGTGGGTGGAAGCAGTGTCTCATTTTGGTTTCCATTTGCATTTTTCCAGTGGCTTATGACATTGAGCATCTCTTCATGTGCTTATTAGCCACATGTATATCTATCTTATTTGGAAACACGTTTATTTAAATCCTTTGTTTTTTTAATTGGGTTATTTGTCATTGTACTTCTGAGTTGAAAGTGTTTTTATGTAACTGGATACAAGCCCCTTATCAGATGCGGGATTTGCAAATATTTCCTCCTGCTCTCTGGGTTGTCTTTGAACTTTTCTGAGGCTATCTTTTGAAATGCAAAAATTTCTAAACAAACATGGTAAAATAGATTTTATCTATTTTTTTTTTTCTTCTGTCACTGATGCTTTTGGTCTTGTGTCTTAGAAGCCTTTGCCTAAGGATCCAGGTTCATTAAAATTTGCCTTATATTTTCTTCTAAGTGTTTTATAGTTTTAGCTCTTGTATGTCTGTTTCTGAGCCAACCTCATTCTTTTGCATGTGGATCTCCAGTGGTACCAGCACCATTTGTTGAAAAGTCTGTTTTTCCCTCATATAAGTTTCTTCACACCTTGTTGAAAATCAACTGGTCAAAAATATAAAGGTTTATTTCTGGACCCTTTTCCGGTATCTTACTTACTGTAGCTCTGTAATAAGTTTTGAAATCAGAGAGTCTGAGTCCTCCAGTTTTCTTTTCTTCTTCTTTTTTTTAAATTCAGAATTGGTTGGGGCATTCTGGCCTACTTGCATTTTCATATGCATTTTAAAGAATAGGGTAGGGTTGTCAATTGTTTTTTAAAAAAAAATTGGAATTTTGATAGGAATGACATTAAAGTTGTGTATCAGTTTGGGAAGTTCTTAACACTTTCAAGTCTTCCGGTCTCTAAACTTATTTAGGTCTTAATTTCTTTATGCGATGCTTATAGTTTTCAGAATAAAAATTTTGCCTTTCTTAAATTTATTAGAATTTATTTTTTTAATTTGACTTTCAGATTGTTCGAGGCAGCTCAGACATGTTAGGTAAACTGCCCTAAGGTCAGAAAGAAAATGAATTGTAAGCTGGAATCCAAACGCAGTCTGATTCTAAAGGGGAAGAGAGGGGAGATCCATAACCTGCTGGCAAAGATGGAAGTGGATTTGGAGAAGAGAGTTGTGCCCAAGGGTGGAAATGGACCCCTTTCCTTCAGAGCCCTGATGGGGTGGCTGCAGAGGACACTCAACACTGCATCTGGTCTGGCGCTCAGGGGGTTTGTCCCCCATCACCCCCTCAGCCCCTCTTTCATGAACTGACTTGACCTAGAAGGAGGGATCCATGGGCTCGTAGAAAACCAAAACGCAGGGCTAAGTTCTGACAGTAAACGGGGTTGTTTTCAGACCAGCAGAGAGAACTGGTGATCCATAGCAAGATGTAAAATTCTATTTGGTTTGCAGAATATAGTGGCTCTGAAAAGCACACTAGCATGGTCAGAAATGTGTCCTAGCTGAATTAAGTGGCCTCTCTTCCCTCCAAGTTTTAAGATGATGAAACAGGATTTAATTGGGCCCCATCGTTTTGACATTTATGAAGGTCTGGGCACGAGCTAGGCTGAAGCTTCGCATTGCTGTATCAGTGGGACCAGGAAAGCATTTGTAAAGTTATTTGTTTATATAAACAAGGATGGGGAAGTAATAGCTCCTTAAGGGCACATAAACAATTCTGAAGGACTTAACAATAATCATGCACCTACAAGACTGTGGTTATGCCAGCTATTGTTTGTCCTATGATTAAAGCAGGCTTTGGCGACCTCTTGGCAATTCTTGGTTAGTTAACAACACTTAGCACCCTCTGTGTTAAAAACAATTAAATAATTATGTAGGAGTTCTCATTGTGGCTCAGCAGGTTAAGAACCTGACTAGTATCCATGAGGATACAGGTTCGATCCCTGGCCTCGCTCAGTGGGTTAAGGATCCGGCGTTGCCGTGAGCTGTGGTGTAGGTTGCAGATGTGGTTTAGATCTGGCATCGTTGTGGCTGTGGTGTAGGCTGGCAGCTATAGTGCCGATTTGACCTCTAGCCTGGGAACTTCCTTATGCCCCAGGTGCAGCCGTAAAAAGAAAAAAAAAATTTATTATAATCACTTAATTAAATAAATATATAATCTGATAATTTCTATTCATGTATTCTGCAGTCCCAACAGGCCCCCCTCACTGTTGGTCTGAACTGGTGAGTGAAGTTTTATTTCTTTTATTCTATTCAAGCTTTTCTCCCCCCAGTTTTTTTTTTTCGCTTTTACAGAAACAGTTCCTTTTCAGCCCATATTTAGCAGTCAACCCAATCTATTTAACACTCACGATCCTAAGCAATAAAATAGGCTATATATTTCAGAGAGTTCCCCTTTGTGGCTCAGTGGTTAACGAACCCAGCTAGGATCCATGAGGATGTGCGTTTGATCCCAGCCTCGCTTAGTGGGTTGGGGATCCGGCGTTGCCATGAACTGTGGTATAGGTCACAGATGTGGCTTGGATCTGAATTACTGTGGCTGTGGTGTAGGCTGGCAGCTGCAGCTCCAATTCGACCCCTAGCCTGGGAACTTCCATATGCCTCGGTGTGGCCCTTAAAAGCAATATATACATACATACATACATATATATATATATCTTTTATATATATTTTGCTTATATATATATGGATTTTATATATATCATGTGTGTATCGAGTGCTCATTTCCAAACCACATAATTATCCTGTGAGAAACGTATTCTTCACACTGATGAAAAGAGTTGAGCAAACAGAAATAAATATCAGAACCAAAATCGTGGAACTTGGCTCTCTTCTTTTGGCTCCCCCTACTCATCTGGCTCAGCGCTCGCCAGTGGGGGCGTGGGGGGCAATCACCAGGTGTGTTTATCTGCAGAGCAGCTCCTACAGGCTTTGCGATGTTATAGTGAAAGGTACAGATGAGCTGGAGACCAAGAATGGCCTGGGATCCTTTGGTTCAATTTTATGTCATTGGAGAAACACATTGTCAGCTAGATGCATCTGTGTTGTTCGTGCTTTGCAAAGGAGTGTAAAACCTAGGCCGGCCGTGATAATTCTGCTGGTAGTACCCTCCGTGCTTTCACCATCCCCTCCCCCCGCCACCTCTCTCCGTCCTGGGAGAACCGTACCTAAGCTGATCATCCCTCAGCATTATTTTGCTCATGTTGCAGCTCGGGGATGGGTCCTGGGGAAACTGTTGATTAGCTTGTGGCTTGGGCCTGTAGCCTCTCAGGTTAACACTTCTCAGATGCCTTATTCTGGAGTAAATACATCCACGCAGGATTATTTGGCATTGCCGTCTGCGCTTGGTTGGCACAAAGTGCTTGGAGTGGGGCTTTTGTCACCCACCTCCATGGTAACAGTACAGGCTATTTCTGGTATGGATTTGATTGGGCAACACTTGGGAAGGAGACTGTAAATGCCAGGGACTGTGCCTCCCTGGGCTCTATCCTGTAGCTAAGCAGCCTCGAGGAGATGCTCGGGTCTTCATGCTAAAGGTAACGGCTTTGTTTACAAAGATCTGGTGTTTTTTCAGCGTCCATGCAGGCCTCAGCGGTGTCCTGCCTGTCAGTCACCTTTAATTGTCTGCTAAGTCTGATAACGATGGGGAAGAAGTAATGGAATAAGCTTTTTTTTTTTTAAGTGATTATTCAAATTAAAAGTTTCAAATCCACGCATTTGAAGCAGGTGGAAAGGAAGCTCTTGGAAAGCCCATCTGAACAAGCATGGAAGCTGTATGGACCCCAGGGTGAAAATCCCTGCCCTGGACCTTTTCCTAATAGATATGACTAGGGCCCTGTGAGACCTAAGAGGGGCCAAAAAGAGAGGGTCAAAGCATAACTTGGCTTACGTAATGAAATGTTTTTGACTTTGCCTTTGCTCCCCAACATGATAACGGATGGCTTACAGAAAACTATGGCTTACAGAAAACTATAATAATTAGAAAACTAATTATTATTTGTTGGCAGCTGAGAAGTGCTATGTGGCTCTGGTTACCGCTAGTCAAGAATATGCTTGTGGCCCTGTGAGTTAGGATCTGGTGTTGTCACTGCAGCGGTTTGGCTCACTCCTCTGGCGCAGGTTTAATCCCTGGCCTGGGAGCTTCCAAATGTAAGAGGATTGGCCTAAGGGATAAAAAAAAAAAAAAAAACAGAAAAGAAGGAAGTACACGAAAATAACTCGTTGAATGGAGATGGGGCTTCCGTGTGGAAACAAACTTTAGTTTGGGGAAGACAAAGGTTAGAACAGGACATGGTCAGAATCTGAAAATCATGAGAGTGTGGATCAAATGGACAAGAACTGTTCACTTCTCCAAAAAAAAAAAAGAAATGTAACATCACCAGCAGATGGTAATAGACATGTGGGACCTGTTGTCCCCCATATAGTTGGTACAGGCTGGGAGAAGGGAAACTTGGTCAGAAGCTCTTCACAAAAAGACTGTTTTGTTTGCAACAGTGGAAGCAGCTATAAGACATGAATAAGAAAAGATTAAAGGGCAGAACAGAATCTACCAGGAGAATTAGGGTACGCTTCACAGGAGGTGATGCTCCAGGTAAAACAGGAAGGATGAGGGGAGTTCCCGTCGTGGCTCATGGATAACAAATCTGACTAGTATCCATGAGGATGCGGGTTTGATCCCTGGCCTTGCTCAGTGGGTAAGGATCCTGCATTGCCACGAGCTGTGCTGTAGCTCACAGACGTGGTTCGGATCCTGTGTTGCTGTGGCTGTGGTGTAGGCCAACAGCTGTAGCTCCAGTTCAACCCCTAGCCTGGGAACTTCCATATGCCATGAGTGTGGCCCTAAAAAGCCAACAATAAACAAACAAACAAATAAATAAATACAGGAAGGATGAGCAGAATTTTACTGTGTAGGCACTTTGAGGAGCATATATCCTAGGAAAAAGAAAAAAAATGTAACCGTACACAGAGACACCCAAGATAACTCTTGTCAGAGAAGTATGACTTTGGCATTTGGATATTCAAAGATGAGCATGGCAGGAGGTGAAGGCAGGATAATATTTCATGTTAGGCTAAGGCAGAAAAAAAAATTTTTTTAAAAAGGAGTTCCCTTCGTGGCTCAGCAGAAACGAATCTTGACTAGCATCCATGAGGCCTTGCTCAGTGGGTTGGGGATCCAGCATTGCCGTGAGCTGTGGTGTAGGTCGCAGATGCGGCTCGGATCTGGCATTGCTGCAGCTGTGGCGTAGACCAGCAGCTGTAGCTCTCATTCGACCCCTAGCCTGGGAACCTCCATATGCTGCGAGGGCAACCCTAAAAAGCAAGAAAAAAAATATCTATATGTTAGGCTAAGGAGTCAGCATTTATCCTTTGGTCAGTGGGAAACCGTTATGACATTTTGAGCAAGAGAATGCTATGGCCACTTTATATGCTAGAAAGATTGTTCTGGTTACTCTCTGATGAATAAATAAGGAGAAGAGGCAGAAAAAACAATAGGTACAATATTTTAGGAGTTCCTGTCGTGGCTCAGTGGTTAACGAATCCGATTAGGAACCATGAGGTTGAGGGTTCGATCCCTGGCCTTGCTCAGTGGGTTAAGGATCCGGTGTTGCCGTGAGCTGTGGTGTAGGTTGCAGATGCGGCTCGGATCCCGCGTTGCTGTGGCTGTGGCGAAGGCCGGCGGCTACAGCTCCTGTTAGACCCCTAGCCTGGGAACCTCCATATGCCACGGGTGCAGCTCTAGATAAGGCAAAATGACAAAAAAAAAAAAAAAAATTAATGGTGCAGCAAGATAGGGTTGACAGTGGGCTTAAGGACAAAGGCAGAAAAAATGAGATATAAGAAGGAAGAATCAACAAGACTTAATAATTGATTAGATATCTGGCAAGGAACTTGTCTTGGTTCCTCTAGAAGCTGACCTTGAAAAGGGCCCTCACCATCTGTAACAGAAAACCGGCTTCATGGCTTAAGCCATTGCTGGTGTCTCCAACCAACAGGAAGGCAGGTGGCTGGATTGAGGTGACATATAAACTGAGTTCAATACAGTCTGCCTCCGGCTCTAGGAAAAACCGTGCAACAAGTCTGCCCACAGCCACAGGGACCTCATGTCGCCCTGGGTGTACTCAGGGCGCGCTGCGATAAACAGGAAGAAAAGACAGATGCTTTGAGGAATGGAGGGAAGATAATTTATCTGTTCATAATTTAGATTTTAATGTTGCTTTGAGATGGAAGACAGCGTTCCTGCCTTCTGGGACTGAACGCTGGAAAGGAGACATCTGGTTATAGAGTTGTCCTGGGCATGTTGTATAAATTCATGTTTAAATAACAATTTCAGGTGAGTAGGAGGAAGACAGAGACAGGGAACAGATCTCAATGTATTTTTTCTCTTTCCTAGGAAAATCCAACCTCGGCACTACTGATATTTTGTACTGGATAATTCTTTGTTGTTGGGGCAGGGGAGCGGCGCTGTTCTTGTTGTGCATCGCCAGGTATTTGTCAGTATCTCTGGTGTCTACTCGGGGCACCTCCACTCCAGTTGTGATGTCTCTAGACATTGACAGGTGTCTTGAAATTGACAAATGTCATCTGTAGGGATAAAATCACTCCTAGTATAGAACCACTGCTCTACACTAAGATGCCTCACATTTTAATGTGCGTCAGGATCCCCTGGGGACCGTGTTCAAATGCCGAGTCTGACTCAGTGGGTCTGGGTTGGAGATTCTGCTTCTCAGAAAAACTCCCAGATGATGTGCGCTGGTGCTCCCAGGACCTCACTTGGGGTTGCAAGGTCTTCGCACCGCCGGACTTTTCTCCCACGGCCCAGGGCGGAGCTGGGGGCAGCAGGCATCTCCCCGGCCCCCTCCTCATCTCAGCGAGGACATCCCCCAAGCAGGGCGCCCTCTCTGCGTGTCCCATCCTCCGCATTCTCAGTTGGAGAGGCGAAGGGCAGACGGGGGAAGCAAGTTAACGACGAGGCACAACCCCACCCTGTTGCTACGCCCTCGTCGCCCCACCGGAAGCCCTGGGCAGGGAGCGGCTGGAGCGGCCCCGGTCGTCACACAGCAGCCAAGGCAGCTGTGTCTCAGTCCGCGGGGTGCAGTTCAGAGGCCAGAGCCGCTAATGGGACCAGATGGTCTGTGCCTTGTTTGTGGGCACGTGCCTCCCCCACACGCACACAGCGATTTCCACATTTGTTCCCTTCCTCCGGAAACAGAATGGCCATTTTTGAATGAAATGGCACTGAAGGCTCTCTTTCTTTCCAGTCTGTGTGCCACTGAGCCTTCAGAATCTGTTTAATCACGGAACTTTCTTTACAAGTCCTAGCAGCCAGCTTTCTTTAGAAGGCCAAGTAGGGCGGTGGTTTGGAGCAAAATGAAAAGATACCTACCCCCTACTTTCACCTATCTCTCAAAAAGAACTCCTAGCCAGGGCACTGAATGCAAATTCTTCGTGGCAGGTGTCATGTATTAATAAGCACTTAACTATTAACACATTAGGGCTAAAACACATAGAGGACTGGAAAGCCTTTATTCCAGGCTTCTGCACCCAAAGCTTTAGGGAGAGGCAGAGCTGAGGGCACTGGGGGGACCCCATCTGTTTCAAGCCCCGAGCGCGTGGGATGGGCTTCAGTTTGTTACCCAGAGAAGGCCTTCCCCCGAATCGGGCCTAAGCTGTAAATCCAGGTATATGCTTCTCTTAGCTAATATATGCTATTTTTTATTCCCAAATAGAGCCCTTTTTTTTTTTTTCAACATTGAAAATGAGGCTGGAAACACAGACACCGCCCACCACCCCCTTTCCCGAGTTGTCCTTTCTAAGCCACGGGGAGCCCTGAGCCGTCCTGGTTTCCCCGGCGCTGGTTTGCCTCATTCCTGGGCGGGCATGTTTGACACGGCCTCAGACCTCCACCTCTGTCAAGGAAATCTTCAAACCTGCCCTTCCGCCCAGAATAGCCTTGAAATTCTTGAACAAATTCAGGTCCGTGACCAGCCCCTGAATGAATACTGGGGTCATGGATTTGAAGCACTGCTCTTCAGTAGCTGGGTGACCTTGGGACCTTGGGTGATCTGCTTAACCTCTCTGAATCTGGTCAGAGGGGTGTGAAGATACTTCCCTTTCAAGGTTGCTGTGGGCACGAGGAAAGGGGTGGGCGTCAGAGGGAAAGTCTGTGTGCTGAGGCCCATCTGCCAGGCATGCACCCCGCCCCATAGGAATTAAGGCTGGTGAGATCTGGGGAACTAAATTTTGGTCTCAACTACCCTCCCAGCCCTAACTTTAACCCTTCCCCAACCCTATCCTTTCCCTGACTTTTTTTTTTTTTTTTCCTGGCGAAATGACACCCACAGAAGCACCCTCCCCACCTCACCATCTCCCCTGCACCTCTGAACAAGTAGCTCTGATGAGACACTGAATCTGTTTCTGTTGGCCAAGCAGTTTCACAAAACGCCAGCCATTCATGGCGGGGGTGGGGAGTTCAAGTGCTCCATCCCTGTCTGGGGCTGTGACTGAGACGGGGCTCAGGCAGGCGCAGGCTCAGCCGGGCTGGGTCCGTACACTACAGCACCGGCTTAAGGGGCAGACCCGGACTGACTCCCCATTTTTTCCGTGGTTGTAAACGCTGGTCTTCAGTCTCCTAGAGACGCAGGCGCCAGTGGGGTCAATCCACATCACGTGAGTTAGAAGCCGCGTGCGTGGGATGCAGGACCCACTCCATCCACGGCGGGAAGGCAGCTGCCTCCAGCCCATCTCTTCCAGACTCTCCTTGGTCCCTCTCGCAGAGATGCTGTGGAGCAGATGCAAACATCCTACACAGTTATTCTCTCCTAGTCACAGCAAAAGAGCTTCCTCTACCCACATCAGCTGGAGCATCTTATTTAAAGTTCACACTGGAGGAGCCAAGGGTGCTGATGGCTAATTTCTCCAAAATGAGCAGAAAGTCAGGAGGCCGCTCCCCCTTGGCTGACGGCTGTGGGGTGTGTGTCCATCTGTCTGGCCCCTGCGGTCCTAATGCTGCTCAGGGGGGAGGACCACTGCAGGGAGCATCCTTCCCGTTCATTCTAGGAGAGCAGCTCGCCAGCCGCTGCCTCTGGTACCCAAGCCCTGTGTGGGGCCCCCTCGAAGTTACATAGAGAAGTGAGTCCTGGCTGGGCCAGGGGGTCCACAGTCTTCTGTTCCTTCAGATGCCTCTCGAGGGAAGCAATCTTGGTGAAAGGAGACTGGGGGTGACCCCATCTTTCTTGCCTTTGTGACTTTTTTGGCTCCATTTCTCAATAACACCTGCCCATCCAAACACACCCTATTTCTAAACTAGAGTGTTTCTCATTATACAAGGAAAATAGACGAGTATAGAAAACCAGTCCTGATCCCAGTAAACCCTTTGCGAGCACGAGAGCCACTGGCATACCCTCTCCTGTGGGTACCTCCACTCCCCCAAGTTCTTTTACAAAGAGGTAATCGCATTCTGTATTAATTGGACATCTTTTGTGCACTTAATGTTATTTTGTGAGAATCTTCCACAGTATTAAAATGTTCCCCAAAAGATTACATAGGATGACTGCCTGGCATCCAGCCTTGGGAGGTGACATGATTTCATGATTTATTCAGCCAGCCCCTCCCTCCCCACCCCCGTTGACCACATTTAGCTTGGCTCTCATTTTACACTATTATAAATAATACTGTGATGATAATCATTACACATAAATCTCTGCTAGGTCTGTAATTATTTCCCTTAGCCGGATTGCTCTGAGTGGAATTACTGAGTCCAAAGAGGGGCATGTTTTAAGACTCTTACTAGACCTCACTAATGGCCCTAAAGAGATGCTGTCTCATTTGTATTTTTTCTTCTCTGAATTGCCTGTTCCACTGAGGAAGTTCATCTTTTCTTTATTTGCAAGACCTTGTTGAGATACACTAAAACTACTATGTAAAAAAAATGTTAATTACGGGCAAATACACAGCATAACAGTTACCATCTTTAACCACGCCTACGTGTGCGGTTCAGAAGTGTTAAGTGTACCCACATTGTTGTGCAAATCCCCACCACCGGCCGGCTCCTGAACTTACTCATTTTGTGAAACAGAAGTCTGTCCTCATTAAACAGCTCCCCATTCCCATTCCGCCGGCACCTACCATCCCGCTTTGTGTGTCTGTGAATTTGACCTCTCTAAATGCCTCCTGTACGGGAAATCGTGCAGTATTTGTCTTTCAGCGACTGGTTTGTTTCAATCAGCATGATGTCTCCCAGCTTCATCCACATTATAGCATGCTCCAGATCCTCCTCCTTTTTTTTAAAGGCTGAGTAATATCCCACTCTATGCGCAGACCATAGTTTGTCTCTTTGTTCCTGATCGTCACTGGGGTCGCTTCTACCTCTTGGCCATTGTGAGTAAGGCTGCTGTGAACGCAGGTGTACGTCCATGGTGATTTTTGACATCCACCATTCTAAACATCTTTATAAAATCTGACACATTCATCTGTCCTTGTGTTGTGCTTCCTCTTTGCTCTCATGTGTAGACATGTCTGGCTCAGCCAAGGTCAGCAAAATCTTCACAAATCATTTCTTCCACCTTTTTTTTTATGGCCGCACCCTTGGCATGTGGAAGCTCCCGGGCCAGGGATTGACTGGACCTGCCCCGCAGCCGCGGCAAAGCCGGTTCACTTAACCCGATGGGCCACACGGGGAACTTCCTCTTCTACTTCTTTTAGTAACTCATTTTTTTCCCCAATAAGTTCTAAACTATAAAGAGCACATGTTTTGATGAATGGCGTATGTTCTGCTCAGGATATGTTTGTTTGCAAGAAACACAAACCCACTCAAAATACCTCCAATAAAAGGAAGCTTATTCAACAACTCAGGGGTGTCTCAAGGCTGCAGAAACTCCTGAGCCTCCCAGGAACGGGGCTGAGAGTCTCCCTGGGACCTCTCTCTTTGCAACGACGCTCATTTCTGGACCAGCTCGTGCTGCTCACGTGCATTTCGGGGGTGCACAGAACTTGGGGTGTCTTGACACCAGTAGCAACCCTCTGTGACCTTCCAGGTCCAAATTCTCTGCCTGGGAGTGCTTCAGCCTCGCAGCTTCTGTCCCTGAGAGCACAACACTGACTGGTTCAGCAGTTTAGGGGTTGGTTTCCCTGTGCTGGCTTTTTATTTCTGGCTCAGTTGGCTCTGGCCAGGAAAGGGGGAAGGTCATATGATACAAAATCACCAGGGCTTCCAGTCCCAGTCCCTTTGTCAGGACATTAGTGTGGCTCTTCCCAAAGGCTGTGTGGCTGGACAAGCACCCGATGTGTCTGTCTGGGGAGGAACCTTACATGGCACTCTGGTTTTTCCCACATAAATATCCAGTTCCTTTTTCCTTCCTTTCTTTTCTCCACTGATTTGGAAGCCATCTTTAGCATATCCTCATTCCTGACATTTTCTAGATCTTTCTCCTGGGTTTTCCGTTTGGTTCCACTCTGCTGCTCATGCTGGTACCATGCTGTTTGAAGCGTTTAACAATGTATATGTTCTAAGACAGGACATCTGCTTTTCGTTCTCTTTTGTTCCATCTTTCTCCAAAATGTCTTGGCTCTTCTCTTACATTCATGTTTCTCAGAGACATTCAACTCGACTTGTCAGCTTTTTAGTTCCCGTATGTATGGTTCTCATTAGAATTAGTTCAAAACCACAAGTAAATTAGTTTGGCGAAAATTTACCATTGTGTACAATATCTAATGTATTAACAGAGGCTTTTTTTTCTGTCTTTCGGGACCGTGGCTCTGAGAACCAGATCTACTTTGTCACCAAAGATAAGAAATTCAGAGTTGCCTTCACCGAGCACCCTGTTGTGTGGATACAGAAATGAGTGTTGTGTTTAAGGCCACGTCCAAGGGGTTTGACTGCAAGGGGATTAGAAGGCTGTGATGACTTTGTGGATAACGGGAGGCATCTGCTTGGAGACTGAAGCAGCGTGGGAGGTTCCATTTACCCCATGGATGCGTCCTTGTGACTGTTTAATAACCACTGGGCACTTCCCCACGTGCGGGTGAAGGAAGACCTTCCTTGGCTCAGAGCTTCAGAGGATTAGACTGTGAACACAAACTGTGTTTGCCTGTTAATTAATTCGACAGACAATGAATGAGCACCTGCCATGTGTCTGGCACTGGGCCGGTTACAGAGTGACGATGAAGGTGGCAATTGGTCCTCGATGGGCGGCAAGTGGCATTAGACATGCTCACCAGTAACACTGATGGAGACAGAATAGGGGCCTTGCCATAGGAAAAGGACAAGTGCTGTAGGTGCTCAGAGGCGGGGCCAGGTTATGGCCACCGGGGTTCAGGGGCCCTTCACCTCCCCGTGTGACGGGGGAGACAGACTACAAGCCGTAGCTGATTGATCCCCTGCAGAATTTTTTTTTTCAGTCTTCAAAACTGGAGAATGTCATTTTTCCATTTTTAAAAATTTGGTTGAAGTCTGGTTGACTTACAAAGTTGTGATCGTCCCTGCTGTACAGCAGAGTGACTCGGTTATACATGTACACACATGCGTTCTTTTTCAGACCCTTTTCCCCTATAAGTTATCACAGAACACTGAGGAGAGTTCCCTGTGCTACATGCAGGAGCCTGTTGCCCATTCACTCCGCACGCCGTGGTGTGCACGTGCCAGTCCCCAACCCCAGCCCGTCCCTCCTGCCCAGACCACCTGCAGAAGTTACCAGATGGTCTCGCGAGCCCAGGGTATTGACCACAGTATTCTTTTTCACTTCCCACCACTGAGCTGAAATCCTTTATCCCTGTGTCCATATTTTGGGGCTCAGTTCTTTTGAACGTGACCTCTACTGATCTTCTTTCGGATGCTTTCACAAATTTCCCTTTCTTGCAATTTAATAAATTTTCATTTCTCACGGCAGCCCAAGGCTGCTGGAAGACCACAGGCCTGGACAGGCCTGGCAGAAAACAGCGCTTTGCTCAAGTCTTACCTACACACACGACTAGCTGTGTGTGCATTTGGGGACAAATTATTGAAAACGAGGAAGATTTTATTTTGCTTACATTCCATAGGTTGATAATGAATACCTCTTTCATGGGTTGTTTCAGAGATCCCATTAAATAAGATTCTATCTAAAGCATATGGTCAAGTGCCACCTTCAACGTGGTGACCGTTTCATTAAGAGTTGGCCTTCCCTTTGGGTCAGAGTCCCCTGAACCTAGAGATTTCCCCACTGCTTCAGGCTTTCAGCAGAACTCATTCTTTTTAGTGAAACCGTGACTTTAGAAGGAGTTCCGGGCCCCAAACGCCTCGTCTGCTGTCAGGCAGAGTTTATTAGTGGGATGAATGCCTTCCGGCCGGCTGCTGAGACTAAATGCACCCTGCGTCCTGGCTGCACCACGCCTCTTCCTTTGGGAACCTCTCCCCCATCGCTGTGATGCTCGGGCTCTGAGGCTGCAGCTTCATTAGAGGCAGAGCTTAAGCCTGGGCTCTGAAAGCCTTTCACTCACCAGTGTCACCCCGAACCCCTTCTCCGCCCCCGCCCGGCCAGCTCCAGGGTGCATCCTTTTCCTCTGAAGGAGGCTGTTCATTATTGCGAGTCAGCTTTCCCAGAGTCGCATCCTAAATCTCCGCGAAGAGTCTTGCTTGCAGAAGAATGACAGGGGCCATCTTTCTGAGCAGGCGGTGCAAAGGCAGAAACATTAACTAGACTCGGAGGCAGGAGATAGGGGCCTCGGGCTAAACCTGCCCTTTGTGAGCGCTGGAGTTTTACAGCTGGTTTCTCTGCCCAGCTCCGCTTCCTCATTTTTCTAACGGGGAGTGGCAGGGGGCGGAGGTGTCTCTAAGCTCCCTTGCAGCTCTGCTGGTCTTTGGAAGGTAAACCGAATTGAACAGAGACAGTCTTAAGACGGGGTCATCCTGAATGAGGGTGGATCTTAATCCACTATGACGGTGGATGATGCCGCGTGAATGACTGATTGGGAAGATGGAGGTATAAGCTCGGCAGAAAGGAATTAGTTATTTAACCTCTCCGAGCCTGTGTATTCGTCTGCGAAATGGAGATAATATTAATGTTTTCCTCAAATATTTCCCTCCCGTTAATTAAAAGGCACTCATTGCCAGTGTCTTCATCTAAAGGCACTGATCAAACTCTGTTAAGTAGGTAGAGTTTTTCACCATCATTCCATGGACTGCCACTAATGTGGACTCAGTTTTTTTGCAGAGTATGAGAAGGGGTCAAGGGTCAGAAAGGAAAACAGGCCCGGGTCCCCGCACAGCTGAGCCGGTCCCTTTAAGTCTGCGCTGTGACGACAAGAGAGGGTCTCAGCAATTCACGGGTTTCCTGACTGACCCCTGGGTCCACTCCAATCCCCTAAAACGCACGGGGCCGGGACGGAGGCCTCCGTGGCCGCGTCCTCTGCCCTTCATCGCAGGCCTTCTTCAGGACTCCTCTTGGCCAGGGTCCAGCTCTCAATGAGACAGAGCTGAAACGGTGTCAGAGTCAGAGACAGGAATTTGGTTAGACGCTGGGCGTCTTTCCAAGGGGATTACAGCCAGCACATCTGAAGAGAAAATAAATGGCACACTGGGGTCCCCTGAAATAGAAATCAACCTCTGCACTGTTGCCTCCGGTACAGAGGAGGCCGCGGGCTGCGCGTGCCGCAGGGAGAGCTCTGATCTGGGAAGCTGCGGGTTTTAGTCCCAGCCGGTGGGCCATCCCTCCGTCACCTCGGACCGTCGGTTCTCCCTCCCCAGCCCCGGTTTCCTCGTCTGTAAATACTGAGGCTAGAAAAGCTGACCTTGACGCTCCTTCCGTGCGTTGTAACAGTCTCTGATTCTGCCTCAGTGGCGGGGGGACGGGGGGGACTTGGTTCTCGAATCCGTGCAGATTAATGCCGCCCCCGACTAAGCTCTCTCTCATCCTCTTGGTAAATAATTAGGGGGCACTAGAGATGTGGTCTTCAAACTTTTACTTTTTGAGCTTTCTTTAAAAAAATCTTAACCTCAAAGCCCACGTACCATGCGATGACTACAGCAGAGTCCCCCACTGCAGTGAAGGCGAAGGTGACCTAGAGTTTGCCCTTGGCCACAGCTGGAGACCTCTGTAGGCTATATACTGATGTTTTTGTTTGTTTTGGTTTCAAGCACAGAGTACCAGATTTCTTAAATCCAAAACCAACAGAACTGATGATTCAGAGGACATAAATCTGAACTGAAAGGGGTTCTTTTCCTTTCTCTTGGCTAAACCCACAGCATGCAGAAGTTCCTGGGCCAGGGATCAAACCTGTACCACGGCAGTGACCCGAGCCGCAGCCGTGACAATGCCAGATCCTTTAACCTTCAGGCCACCAGGGAACTCTGAAAGGGAGTTCTTCAGTGAGTGACTTTCTAGAAGATCTGTCCCCGGTGCAGGGGTCACCAGGTTGTCCTCTGAGTTCTGCCCCATCCCTCTCTGCCGGCCGTCCTCGTTCCTCTGTATCTGATGAGATCCCTTGCTTTCCTAGGGCACAACGATAATGTGATGAAAAGCACCAAATCAAAAGCCAAGGTCAGGTCAGGGGTCGGTTTCCAAAACTCTCTCCTAGCATGACCTTGACGATGCCTTTCCTCACTCCTCTGGATTTACATCTGCTCCTTGGTCAAGTGAGAATATTGGGAAGGGGGTTCCCAAGCTGTTCTGGCAACCCGGGCTTGCTTAC
Source organism: Catagonus wagneri (assembly GCA_004024745.2). NCBI lineage: Eukaryota > Metazoa > Chordata > Mammalia > Artiodactyla > Tayassuidae > Catagonus > Catagonus wagneri. The sequence continues at coordinate 720,283 of PVHT021183616.1, forward strand.
CTGAGCCCTCACAGCCATGGATACCTGGCCTTCCTCAGGTGGGCTGCACACCTAACCTCCATCCCCAGGTCTTCCGGCTACGGAGTCAGCAGAAGGAAATCTTGGGGGCTGCCCAGAGTCTTTGCCAACAGCTCTGCCAACTGCACAGACTCTGGAGGAAGCAGTCTCCTTGCGCTGGTGTGAGCAAGTGCTAGAATTGTCACATAAAATAAAGCTTTCCCAGTAGCTGCTCTCTAGAGATTTTTAAACGAGTGTATAGTCACTGTCAGTGCAATCTGCAAATAGACCTGGCCTGCCCCCAGTTTACCTTGGTAGAGCAAGCCGAGCCGCTTTATCCACTCAACCCAAGGTGACTGTGTGGGGAGAGCGGGCCTCCTGGCTCCCGGCCCCGGATCCATTGCAGAGCCATGGATGTAGGCTCTTGGGAACTGGGAGCTCCAGGGTTTCCTAGGGTAAGAGCTCTTAGGCCAGACAGCAAAGCCCAGGCTCTCTGCAGCTCCTGCTCCTGGCTCTTCCTGGCCTGAGGTCAGCTTGGGGCGCGCACAGAGTCAGAGGGCCCCAGGGAGCTCCCTGCATGGGAAGGAGGAAAGACCAGGATCTTGAGGTGAATAGACGCTCCCACTGGTTGAGGCTTATTGGTGCAAAGTATGGGACAAAATGATTTATACACAGGATCTCGTTTAATTCTTACCACCCTCCTGCTGGATGCATTTTAGTGTCGGCCTTAGCTAAATGCCTTTCATTTACACAAGGACAAGTGGTCCCTCTCACTTCTTGGCCCTTACACTTCTCCTTATAAATGATACTTATTAGAGGTTTTTTTTTTTTTTTCCTATCAGGAAGTACAAAGAGGAAAACAAAGAATGGCTCATGATCCCATGCCCTAATCCTGGATAAACTCTGTCAGTAGTAGAAAAATAAGATAACACGTATGCGCGCTTAGGAAATTCATCCAGTAAAGGAAGTAATAAAACTCAGAGGTGAACACCTCCCTTCTTTCCAGACCCTCTCCCCAAAGGAAAGAAACTTATAATACTTTGTATGCATGATTACTTCTAGAAAAAAAATTTTTGTATAAATCATCCTGCCTGCAGTGGGTCTCTATATATTCTCTGTAGCTGTGTTATTTTCATTCTTACTTGATATAAAAGAAGTCATACTGAAACATTGCCCTACACCTTTTTTTTTTTTTTCCTGTACCTTAGAGCTCTTTCCGCAGCAACACATGCAGCCCTGCCTCATTCTTTTAAACGGCTGCATAGTATTTCATCATTTGGATGGATTCCAGTAGACTTAGCCCCCCGCCCCCGCATTGACAGAAACTGTTGCAATCAATGTTGCATCGTCAATCCTGGTTCATATATTACAGAAAAACTTGAGAGCGCGTATGCAGGCAGACTCCCCAGTGGTGAGATCCTGGGTCAGCGATCAGTCCTTCAAACTGGAGCCACTCGATTAGCCTCCACCAGCAGCAGTGAGAGAGCCTTTTCCTGCAGCATTGGGTCACATGCTTCAGTTTTGCTAATAAATTGATTCTTTTTTTTTTTTAAAGATAGCGCATGCTTTGATTTGCATTTTCTTAATTATGAATTAGAGTTAATTTTTGTATCACCGCTGACCTTTTAAAACTACTTTCTTTCTTGTTTTTTTTGAGGGGGGAATAATTACCTATTCGTGTTCCTTGTGTATTTTTTCCTAGCGTGTTATTATCATCGTTGTTGTTGATTTTTACTGGTATGATTGAGCTTTTTGTAAACAAAGGGAGACGGCTTTCTTCCACGTTAAGCCCCAGGGTTTTCCCTGTGTTCTGACGTTGGTCTGTGGCTGTTTTCCCTGGAGAGGTTCAGCAGTGAAGTGGCTGCAGAGCACAGCCCCGGCCAGCGCCTTGAGAACTTCCGGCCCGCTTCTCAGAGACCAGCTCCCTGTCTGCTCCCAGCGCATGACGCGTTGCAAGCAGGCTCTAAAGATGGAGCCTTGTCTCCCCTGTCACGGTAGCTACTTCTGGTTTTATTTCATCACATATATTTTTACTGCCGTATTTGCATACCATATTTTCAAGGGCGGCTCCAACGTCTCTTAACTTTATTTCTGTCAATAAAGACACTTTGTTAAACGTTAGGTATAATCTAATTTACCGGTCTTAGTGAATTTTGGGATTTGTGTTCTGCTTGAAGTTACAAATAAATATATCCGCGATTTTAGAAATTCTATAGTTTTACTCTGGCTCGACGGATTTCACCATCAGGCAGATTGTCTTCTCCCAATGAAGAACTGAGAGTGTTTTAGTCTCTGAGTTCTTAAAAACTGGAAACCTTTTGTTTCTTTTGCCTTGGGATAATTAGGCAGTAAATAAAATACTTGGGTAACTGTCCCATCTCCATATCTATTAGTAATCTGTGCAATCTGTCAATTCATCTAGCATCTATCTTTGTATCTAGCTATAGCTATTTTAGAAACAAAATAATTATCTAAGGGAATTCCCTGGTGGTCTAGTGGCTAAAACTTGGTGCCTTAATTTCTGCAGCCTGGGTTTAATTCCTAGTCTGGGAACTGAGCTCCCACATCAAACCACTGCAGCCCCCCAAAAATGGAGTCAGACATGTCCCCAGCGACCCAGCATAGGAAATAAAACACAAAAGCCCCTCCTATGGCCCTCCATTACGTTCCCCTTCTTACCTCCAGAACTATGTGTTCTTGAAATCAGTATTTCTCATTTCCGAGGTTTTCCTTATACTTGGGCATCATTACACATGCTCGTATTTAACGATATGGTGGGGCATTGCGTGTTTTGAAGCTCCCTGTCTGTGAGGTCGTCCTGTCTGCCTTCAGCTAGTTCAGCGTGCTCCTCAGCAGTGTGACTAAGAATCGTCCACGCTGATGCTTAGAGCTCTGTCATTTCGCCTGCACCGCTGTATAGTTCCCTGTGTGATACTGAATCCATCACAGTTTATCCTTTTCCTCCTGGTAGGGAATACAGGGTTTGGTTTGGTTTTGTGTTTTGTTTTTTTCCAGTGTATCTTTATTAGAAACAACGTTGTCTACTAGCGGGCTTGCGCACATGTGTGCGAACTGATCTTGGGTGTGGACCTGAAGGTGAACTTGCGTTCTGTGGTACACGTTTCATCAACTTCCTTAGCCTTGCCAAAGTTCCCGCCAAAGCAGCTGCACCGCTTCACACTAGCGCCCGGATGCGTGCAGAGGTTCTTGTTTCCGGTTATCTACATCCGTCGTCCGGGGGGTTTCATTTTTGCCAGTCTGCTGCGTGTGAATGCCATCTCATTACGGTTTTAAGTTGAAGTTCCCTGATTACTCGTGAGATGGAGCGCTGCTTTATGTGCATCAGCCCCTCGGGTTTTCTCTTCTGTGACTTGCCTGTTCATCTCACTCGCCTGGTTTTTGTTTTTGTTTTTTTCTATTTGGTTGGTTTACTTTCTTACTGACTCAAAGTTATTTATGTGTGCTGGATATTAATATATGTTTCTACCCATTGACTTGTGGTTTCATGGTTGTGTTTGATGTGGCACGGCTTTTTTTTCCTGGTTTGTGAATGAGTACAGCCTTTATTTTCATTAGTACAGAGGTCTCAAATTTTTGAAGTTTGACAGAGAGGTGAATGTTTGCTTTTAGGAGGTGTTTTTTGTTTGTCTGTCTTACCAAAAACAGACACAAACTAAACCAAACTCAACAAAACAAGGAAAAACACTTCTCAGATTCTTTTTTATTAAGGTGTAATTAACATAGCATATTGTATTAGTATTTGACATTTGTATACATTGTGAGATGGTGACCACAGCAAGTCTAGTTGCCGTCTGTCACCTCGCAGACTTAATCCGTATTATTGACTGTGCTCCTCGTGCCGGACTCACCCCCCGCGCCATACTTATGACTGTTGGTGCTTCTCTGTCCCCTCAGTCATCTTACCTTCCCCCTTCCCTCTACCAAATACAGAAGTCTCAAGAGTCTTTCAAAGTTTGCTTCACTTTCTATAGGTTTAGTGTTTTATGAAGTTGGTTTTCGTTTTCCCCTTCAAGTAGCATCTCACTAGCATATATCTAGGATATCTGTCCTTCTTCTGTGTAGTCTGATACTCAAGTAAAAACTGAATTCTTCCATCTCAAAGAAAATCTGTTAACATCTAATTATTGCTTTTGAATTGTGCCTTCGGTCTCTCTCCTGGGAATCGTATTTTAAGTAAACCGTAACCTCTAGAGTCGTCCTGTGTCTCGACTTTCCTCCCATCCTTTCTGCCTCTTCATCCTTTCCCACTGAGGACTCGGTGCACCCCGCTCACTGGAATTTTTTTTTTTGCATTCCAAAGAGAGTTTTATTGAGATACAGCTCTCATACCTTATGTATTCGTTTTCTATCGCTGCTGCAACAAATCACCACAAATTTAGTGACTGAAAATAACAAACATGTATTATCTTCTGCTTCCGTGGACCAGAAGTCTGACACAGTCTCATTGGAATTTACTTCAGTTTCTTCAGTATCCGCTCTTTTGTCCCAATTTGCAACTCAGGCAGACTGTCCCGATCCGCCTGTTTCCCTCTCATGGCTGTTGATCTAATTTCAGCAATGCAAAATTCTCTTCAATCTTATTGAGATCA
>PVHT021183616.1:725889-789631 GCA_004024745.2 Catagonus wagneri
AACAAACATGTATTATCTTCTGCTTCCGTGGACCAGAAGTCTGACACAGTCTCATTGGAATTTACTTCAGTTTCTTCAGTATCCGCTCTTTTGTCCCAATTTGCAACTCAGGCAGACTGTCCCGATCCGCCTGTTTCCCTCTCATGGCTGTTGATCTAATTTCAGCAATGCAAAATTCTCTTCAATCTTATTGAGATCACCCTTCAGATATTACCTCATTTTTCTACCTCCTGTTTCTTGCAGCAAATCTCTTTTACAAAGGAACTTTCTACTTAAGGTTGCTCCCTTATCAGAGCCACCAGCCCAGCACGACTGCAGGAAGCCAGCCGCAGATCTTGCTTTAGCTTTAACCTGCCCCCTACCTGGGGACAGTTGCCACTCAGTATTGTCCCGGTGACTCCTGGCATCTGAAGGATGGTGGCGATGAGAGGGCAGGGGCAGAACTGGGGGTGGCCAGGCATCCACCGCTCCGCACGTTGGGACCCTCAGGTGGGGGCAGGCGCGCTCTTCAGCCTGCGACCACCCTTGATTCTGACCAGGGTCTGTGTGCTCGTGGTGTTACCATGTGTGCGAGCATTCATGCCGCTTGACAAGCGCGCTCACAGGGATCCTGCTTCCCTCTGCCTGGAGCTCTGCTGGGTCTCTGGCCACGTCTCTGGAACTGCAATTTGGGCAAAATTTGGACTCTTTGGTCTCCTGTCTCGATGGCCAGCAGAAGGGCACAGACTTGGGGTCATTGCTGGAGAGAAGAAAAGGGGGGGCTCTCTGCATTATCGCTAAGGAATTCTCTGATACGCCTTCATACCGTCCACGTCATTGACCTCGGACGCCGTGCGTCTTCAAGGCAAAGAAGGGGCGCTGACTCTCCCTCGCTTCTGACCGTCCATGTGCACTGGGCTGCAGTTTACCAGCCATTCTCTCTGTGCTGCCCTTGAAGGAAGTGACTGTCCCTTGGGAGAGAACCGAGGTAGTGAATTGTTTTAGACCCTGACCTCCGGCACTGACCCGGGTCCTGTAGACCGACCTGCCTGTGGTCCTGCCAACACAGTGGTTCACAAAACCTGGTCCCCGGTCTTGGGGACACCATCAGCATCGCCCGGGAACTTGTTAGAAATTGAAGTCATGGGGTATCACCTCCAACCTACTAAATCAGGAATTCCAGGCCTGGGGCCAGGCAGTCTGTGTGTCGTGCGGTGTCTGAGGACCAGGGCCTGAACAAAAGCTGAGACTCCCACCATGCCTTCTTCACCAGTCCCGAGAGATGCCCAAAAACAGGTGTCTAGACTTGGTTTTCATGTTTTACTGTTCACTTCATTGAACTCAGCACTTTCCAGATTGGTTTGACCATAGAATTCCTTATCCTGTCACATGCTCTCTGTCCTGCCTCGCCGCCCCTCAAAAGCTCAGTACGTGAAGCTGCACATGTCTGAGATCCAGTGTCTGTGAACTTGGGAATTACCGGTTGGGCTTCTCCTGGCTTGGCGATTTCCCAGGGTCCTGGCTATAGTCTCAAAGAAGAGTTGCAGTTGTACTTGTTCCAGCCAAGGGGTGTGCTGGTCAGGATGAGGGTTGTAGAAAGATTGTGGACTGAGAGGTGGGCAGACCTGATTAGCATCCAGGGTCCACCACTGTCTAGCTCCGTGAACTTGGAAAGGGGCGGCTTTTCGCAGGGCTCTTGTGAGGAATAAATGAAGCAAGGTGTGCGTGACAGAATGGATGCGGGATTTGGGCTCAGAGGGCCACTGTGCTAGTTCTGGCTGAGTCGCTTTCCAGCTTCACACCCTTGGCCTCAGCTTTTTCCATCAACAAAATGAGGAATAATAGCGACGACCACTTATCGTTGAGTTAGAGGTTAATTTTAAGTAAATTGTGTATGTGGATGACCTCTGTAAGCTGCATAACGCTACAGAATGTTTGCTGTTATGTCAGTGAGATTAAGCTGTGTTCTGTTCCTCTGCCTGGCACATAGTAGGTGATGGGGTGATTTAGTTGGCTTTTTTTTTTTTTTTAACTAGGGCAGCGCTCAGCTGCAAGGGACCTTGTTCCAGCTGACAGATAAGAATGATTTGAAGTAGCACAGGCATTATTTTACGTTCCATCTCTCGGTATTGATTTGTTTATCAAAAATGTTATTTATAAGGTGCACAAAAATAAACCAGCCCAAACCCTGCAGGATGTATCAGAGGTTCTGAATTAATGAGGCCCCAGTTTATGAGGGTTCGGACTTGTTCCTTCCTTTTCTTACCCTTCTCTTGTCGGGAGGGGCGGTGGGAGGAGGGTGGGCTTCTAATGCAGCCTCCAGACACCCCCGTCCCTCTCTGCTCCATCCTCTGATGAAGGTGCATTTTTCCAGCTACGGGAGTTCGGCTTCTGAAGCTATGACATGGTTTGGGATATGGGCAGAAGCCTCTTAGTTCAGCTCCAGTAATTCTTTTCTATAAAACTCTGGGTTGTGACTACAGTATTTTAGAGCGAGAGAGTTCCTCATGGAAGGCTGTGTGCCCTGGGGAAGGAGGCGTTTATTCCAGAGTGGAGGGAAACTGGGGAGGTTCTCCTCTGTGCCTGGTGACCCGGGATCACGGTGCTCACAGTCTGGTCCCCGGACTGGGCAGCGTCGGGACCGCCAGGCCACTTGATGGAAATGCATAATCTTGAGCCCTATCCCAGATCTACTGATTCAGAAACTGGGGGCGGGGCCCAGCAGCCTAGGCTGCAACCTTTCTCCCTGGTTTTTCCGATGCACACTCAGGTTAGAGACCCTCTGATCTGGGAGAAGGAAGAAATGGGACCAATCAGACGCCACTCTTCAGAGGAAGGATGCTAGAGCCCAGGTCTTAAATGGTGGGTGGTACCGGGCACCTCCAAGGGCCCCAGCAAACGCCCACGGCCCCCACCCAAACAAACAGGGCTTCGGTTGTTTATGCATTTACTCCAGGGCGCTGGTGCTCCTTCCCTGTGGCAAGTGGAACCCCTAAAACCTCCTTAAAAATACCACGACCAACTGAATCAGAATCCCTAGAGCCGTGTCTGAACATCTGTATTTTTCAAAGCTCCCACCTGTTTCTCTCACTTAGTTTTGAGATCTACGAATGCGGACGGTGCTCTGATAAGAAAAAAAATTGTGATTTAGTTTGTGTCTTTATGTTTGGCATGCATTTTCCATTAGAAATGAATGGAAAGATTGATATTATAAAAATGATGTACTTGTTCTAAAGAAGAACTTGGAAACTGTAGAAAAGCTGCAAGGAGGAGGAAATGGGACTCAGGTTCCAACCACCTACAGGCGGGAGGCAGTGTCAGGGGTGTTTTCCTTCAGTCTTTTTTTTTTTTTTTAAAGGCACTGGTTTGAATTTTTGCAGCATTGTGATCATATTTAATACAGCAGTTTCTGCCCACTTTTTAAAGTTAACATTACGTCTTAGGTCGTTTTGCACGTTGTCGTAAGTACAGTTTTTAGTAGGCTTTTAGGGCAACACGCAAAAACAGGGCTTTTCTCCAGACCTCACGAGGACGTTTAGAGCGGCCTTTCCCGCTTTACAGTGCGTGCCTTCCAGCCTGTTGTGAAATCCCGCTTTGAATGTCAGAGTCAGAACGTCTACCCTCTTTCCCTTTGAACGCCTCCTCCCGGGCTCCTGACCGGTCCCGGGGCTTTCCCGCACTCTAACCCCACAGGTAATAAATGGATGGATTCGGCTGACAGGATCTTACTTCAGGAAGTGGAGAGAGGAAAGCACGTAAATGCTTTCCCGGTGTTTTATAACCACCGCTCTGCTTGTCAGCCTTCGCTGATGTTGGGTTTTTCCTAGGCCACAGGCTGTAGTTCCACGAGATGCGGTGTCATTCATAAAATACACGTTCATAGAGCCGTCCTGATCAGACCCGCACCTCTCTGCTGTGGAAAGAAAGAAACCAAATGAATAAGACAAGAAAAAGAAGGAAACTGGGACAAAGGAACAGATCCCAGGACAAATAGACTAAAGTTCTGATGTGCTCAGTTAGACAGTCCCAAGGGCCAAAGTCAAGCCCTTTTCCTCCCACTGCTTTCAACATCTTAGCAGCACTTTGTTCTTTGTTGCACAGTAATACACGTGTGTGTATGTGTATATATCTGTATATACACATATGTGTATGTGTATATATCTGTATATACACATATGTGTATGTATATAAATGGTAAAATATATAAAGTATGCAGTACATAATATATTAGTGTGTAATAATATATAACATACACTGCATACTTTATATATACTATATATATTTATAATATATTATCTATACTTTTATAAAATAATATATTATATATTTTTTCCTTGATCGTGCCTGCCTTCTGGCTTTGCCGACTGGAAATTCAGCTCCCCGCCACTGCCGGGTGAGCCGGATCGGCAACGCCTGGTCTCCGTCGCTGTCATGGCTGTGCCGGGTAATTCTGCCCCGTCTTCTTGCAGGGCACTATGGGAAGGATGCTCACCGAAGTGGAGGACCTGATCTCCATAACTTCATCTCATCTGGATTTGTCACGTTAGGAAGAGGACACACGAAGGGTACAGTGGAAACCATTTTTTACTAAAATACAGAGGTGGCCTAGGGAACCCCCATCAGGAATGTGAAGACGGTGTTGGAGGCCGGAGGCTGGTCCGGGACAGGATAGGGGGGTGGTTCCCTGGCAGCTTATCCTGGTGACATGCGTGGCTTCTGACAGGAGTGACCGGGAGGTCACGAGGGTGACTTCAGGAGGCAATAATAGACTTCCAAGAGGCACGCGTCCCGCCCCGCCCCTGGCGTGGAGCAGGACACAGAGGCGGAGGTGCCCCGCGGCAGGGGACCCCGCGCGGCACGGTGGGAAACACGGCCTGCAGATGTGGCGGCATCTGCAAAGTGTTTCTTCTCCTCTTGGCTATTATTCCTCTTCCGTTTTAAAGCCACACTTTGTTAACTGGTGTCGCTGTTCTGTACCGTGGGTCTCTAAGCCAGCACGCATGTCGAGAGTTTCGTCGTCCTAAGCTCGCTGTGTAAACTCTCTCCGTGACGGGGACACAAAGGTAAGGGTTATGCAGACCTTCCAGCCGCAAGATGAAAGCTAACGTGGCATTTCTGCCGAGCCGCTTTCTGGCCTCACCGACAGCTGGCAGAGCGTCTGTGCAGGGGCTGTGGCATCTTCTGTTCTGTCTTTTGTTTAAACAGAGTTCTGCTAGTGTTGTGAGCATTCTGTCACATCAGCAGTGACTGGATCCCTACCTCCTTCGCCCACCTCCCTGACACCTGTGCGCGGTTACAGACAGCTGTGAACTCTGTTGTCGGGGTGCTGTACCCCCGTCTTCCTCTGAAACACGTGTCTGTTTTCAGTGTGAGGGAACAAGGAACTCTGCAGTTTTTTTTCTTACCTTCCATGCACCCGATTTTTAAGTCCCCCATGTGATGTTTGTTCATCCTGTAGAGAAAAAAACAACAACTCTGTATCTGTGTATGTATTTTCTGTTGTGTCTCTTTGTGTCTGAATAAAGTTTATGGAGGATACAGGTTGCATCTGTGGCAACTAAGAGCTGCAGAATCAAACTGGGACCTGACGGCTCCTCCGGGAGGGGGACGGGCCTCACTGTTAAGCGGTGAGAGACGCGGTCCTAGACCTGCTCGTATCCGCTCAAGCCTGGCATGTGGCCCCCTGTCATCTGCTTTGTGATACTTACCTCTCACTGTGAAACAAGTTACTCTAAAATGTAGCCTTTTCAAACCAATAATAAACATTGATTATCTCACATAGTTTGTGTGGGTCAGGAATTTGGGAGAAGCTCAGATGAGTGCTTCCGGCTTGGGTCAGGGGTCGCTGTCAAGAGGCTGCAGCCCGGGTATCGGCAGGGGCTGCAGCCGCCGACGCGGGCCTGCCGGGGCGGGAGCACCCGTTTCCAGGACGGCGCACTCCCCTGGTGCCGGCTGGTGGCGGGAGCCTCCGTTCTGCCCTCGGCCATTCTCTGCGTGGCCACTCGAGCGTCCTTCCAGCATGGTCGCGGGGCTTCCTCAGCCTGGGAGATCCAAGAGAGAAAAAGAAAGACACCACAGTGTCTTCTCTGACTAAGCCCATGGGTTACACATCATTGTTTTCACGGTATTTTCTTGGTTACCCAAGCCGGCGCTGTTCAGGATGGGAGGGGACGACACAGGGGGTGGCCTGGGTGCCTGGGATCACTGAGGGCCGCTCTGGGGGCGGGTCACCACGCCCACATGACGTCCGGAGCGGAGCTACAAATCGGGGTCTTGCCGACGCAACCCGGGCTTCTCAGCTGCGGCGGTCTCCCACCCCCACCCCTGCCCCTCGGAGCCTGAAACACGCAGTGGTTCAGTCCCTCAAAATCTTTATATTATCGATGTTATGGCTTTGGGTTCTGCTTGTTTTTTGAGATAGGAGAGATCTCAGCACATTTGATTTTTGTACACTGACAGGGATGTCCGGCAGAGACGGGAAGATTGATTATGCGGGCGTGGGGGCGGGTGTGTTTCCGAAGTGACATCCTTGAGAGGCACTAGCAAATGGAATCTGTCACCCGGGTGGAAGGGCTGGCCTCAGGAGGGGAAGCCACCCCGAAGTGCAGGTGGACGGCAGGGTACACGGCCACGGGTGCACGCGGGTGGGCATATGCGGTCCCTGCTCAGTGATTCAGGAGGCAAGGTCATCCACCATGAGTAAGCATCAGGGTGACCAGCCATCCCAGTTTTCCCAGGACTGTCCCAGTTTTAGCCCAGAAAGGCCCATGTCCTAAGGAACCCTTGAGTCCCAGGCGTGTGAGGACAGCTGGCCACCTGAGTGAGGACGTGCGAGCGGGCCCGGCCTGTCTGGCCTCGCAGCGTCTTCCACACCCATCTCCAGAGCCCAGGCAAGTGGTACGAGATGCTGCTGCCTGGAGCTGGCACCTGCGCAGCTCAGAGGCCTTGGGCCCCACCGCCTCCTGAGATGGAGGCAAGGCCAGAGGGCCAGAAGCTGCTCCCCTGTGGGAACCAGCCCGGGACCCGCAGAAAGACCGAGGTGGTTGCTTTGTTTGGTCTAGCTGATGATCCCCGGGACAAGGCTGGAGGTGGCCAATTCCACTGTCCAGCAGACCTGCCATGGGGTCTGAGGCAGAAATGCTATGGAAGGGGTTGGGTGTTGGAGCCGGTGCTGAAATTAAAGCTGGAGAAGAGACCAGTTTAGGGGTCTCAGCAAAAAGGAGAGTGGCAGGGTGGGCCCCAGCTGCTCAACCCCAAATCCAAGGCAGTTGGAGGAGCAACAGTGGTCCAGGGGGAGGGGCTGGGGGGACACCAGAGACTGGGCTGATGGCATCTGCTCCCTGAGAAGGGAATGAAGCCAGAGATGGGTTCCAACACCCAGAAAATGCAGGTGTCAGCCAGTAATGAGTCTGGGTCAAAGTCTACCAGGAATAAGATGCCAGGGCAGGGGAAGCAAGGCCCAGAGGCACCTGGCCAGGGTGATGGGCAGGACCCAGAGGACAGGAGGTGGTGGTTTCTGGCGATGACAGTCCCACGCGTAACCATGGAAGGGCGGGTGGTGGCTGAATGAAGCCGGGAAGGCAATCAGAACTGAGTCAGGGACTTGCTTTTGCTCTTCTGGGTCCACGTGGGCTTTGTGGCCCCCCTAGCACTATCCGTCTGGCTCATCTTCCCTCCATCCTTACCTGAGCTCCACTGCTGGTCTGGGCTCCAGGCACCCGTGGGTCCAAGCTCACCCCTCCCGCCAGCCCATTTGTATGGGCGCTGCCGTGGCCGCGTGTGATCCAGGGTTTGAAATTCGCTTTGGCCATCTAGAAAAAGCAAACAGGTACTTAGGACTCTGCAGAACAGCGGGCTGCCCCCCCCCCCCACGCCAGGATTAGAGCGAGAGCTTTGAGACCAGCCTGGGGATTGTGGTGAGGTGACCCCTGTGCCGTCTGGCTGCAGAAATCCTGCTTAGGTATTTTCACACTCTGGGGAACCCGGGGAGTGAGTGGGCTTGACTGAACCAAGGTGCTCAAAGGCTGGACTCCAGATAAAGCTCAGAGCTCAGAAGGTGTCCAGTCTCCGTGGCAACAGGGAGCTGGGAAATAGACCAAGAGAGAGGGAAGGCTGGGCCTGGCTTGCCCAAGGGAGGCCTCTGAGAAGCCTGTCCCACTTAGGAGGGCTCTGCTCTGCCTCTCTGTAGGCGGGGGGCCTGGGGAGGAGGGGGAGCAGGCCAGGGGAGCTCTGGGGTTCCGAGCCGAGGGCACCAAAGCTCTGTGCTGTTTGCTGTACACGGGGTTTTCTGTCTTGTTCTGCTTCTGCCTGTTCACTCCTGATTAACGGCTAAATACCAAGAACCAGGCCCTGACTCGTATGCTCAGATTTACTTGATGGCACTTGGCTTGCTCCAGGCCAGCGCACACAGGGTCTGTCTAAGCCTTACACTTCCGGAAAGGCGTGGCACCAGAGGGATTCCAGATTTTGTTAGAACTGAGTCAACCTCACACGGCGGCTAATTGGTTACAACTGACTGCATCAGAAGCAAAGACGGATCTGCATGAATGTTGAAGTCAGCGCTCACCCAGTGAATCCATTTCTCGATGTAACTGCTGTTCACACCAAATAAAAGGAAATCAGACAATGCCAAACCCAATGCAATGCCTTTGAGAGCCTTTCAGTTGGGTGCCTCTACTTGCAAACTCAGCCATTTGGCCTCCAGAACCCTCTTTCCTACATCGCTCTTGCTGACAAGCACATCCGTGACCCTCCAGAAAGCAGTACAGGCGCCATGTCCCTCCTCAGTCCGGCTGGGGGCTCTCTTCCCACCTAGATTAGTTTGGGCAGCGGTCGAACCGTGGGGGCTCCATCTGAGGAGCACGGGGCCCGAGGCCTAGTCCCCGAGCTCCCCAAGGGTCTCCCTCTAAGGGAGGGCCACCCAGTTGGCCACTGGGAGACTCAAGACACCAAGAGGTCAGTCCACATGCTTCCCACCCTTCCTTGGCTCGGGTGGAAAGTAACGCCCAACTCAACCACCTTGGTAAGTGGCAGCACAGAGAAAACCCTTATGCCTCGGGCCACATGCTAAGTCCTGGACCGTATGTGTTGACGTCTGTTGGTGGGCCCACCACCATCGGCTCAAGTAGGAGGCCAGGCCGGTCCACTGGGACACTCTCCTGGGCTGGTGTAAGGAAAGGAGAGAAGGTACAGGGCCAAGGGGAAGGGTCAGGCGGCACTGGGGAAGTTTCAGCTCAACCTGTGGGGTATGCATGTGTGCGTGCACGTGCTCCTCGCAGGAGAAGCAGCCCCGACGCAGAGATGTGCTGCAGTCCCCACCAGTGGGCAAGAGCGACGTCCCTCGGGGACACCGGGCTCCCTCACCCCTTGCACCGGCCCGCCCCTGCTTTCCTGCTCGGATGGGAGGAGGGGGTGTACGTGACTGCCTTCCGCGCCCTGTGTCTTGGCAGGCTCTTTCAGTCCTCCTTTGGAGAAGGGAGAGGATCCAGTTTTTCTCTCTTTCCAGAGGTTGGCTTGCCCAGCCAGAGGTCCAGGAGCTCTGGGCTGTGTTCTTTTTCAGTCCCTTGCTGGTGCCAGATCTGAGCTTTCTCTTGCCGTGACCCATGGCTCAAGTCGGCCCCAAGGGCAGGTTTGTGGCCAGTACAGTCTCTCCTTGGCACTAGGTCTTGGCACGGATTGGTCATCCAAGTTAGGAATCTCCCCTTCCCAGGAGCCAGCCCTTGGCATTGGCGTCCGTCGTTCTCTTCCGCTGCTGCCAAGAGTCTCATGAACGCTGACGGCTCAGCTCTGGGGCCGGCGAGTCCCGGCAAGGTGGTGGGAACACTGTCTCTGCCAACTGGAGTCTATGGCCAGGAGAAGGTGGCCTCTCAGTCAACAGCTGCCAGGATTCTGGGGCGGCCCTGAGGTGGACAGAACGCTGACGGTCTCAGATTCTAGGCAGTTTCCTCCCTGGAACATAAGCATCTCATTCTGTGACTCCGCGCCATGCAGATTACATACGTGGCAGAATAAAGGAATCTAAGCCCTTCCTGCCTGGAGTCACGGCCTCAGCCTCAGAGCCTCCCTCCCGGTCGTGATGCAGGTGGCCTAGTGCTTCAGGATGTGGCGTCATCACTGCTGTGGTGCAGGTTCTATCCCCGGTCCAGAAACTTCCACATGCTGCAGGTGTGGCCCCCAGAAAATAGTGACGTAAGCTTCCCTCATTAGATGCTTGTGGAGGAAGACAATCACTACCCGTGCCCTCCTCTTCCTTACTCCTCTTCCGTCTTGAAGAATAAAATTCAGATGCAAAACAACACACACACAACTTGCACGAGGTAGGCCTCTGTGTGAGGGGACCCCGGGGCAGAGATGGGTGTGGCAAACTCCTCGGGCTCTGCCACCCCAGCGGGGAGCGTCGTCCTCTGCCTGAATCACTGCTTCGCTGAAAGGAGCCGAGCGGGGCGTGGGTTCAGGGCTCCAGTGAGACTCAGCGGTGGCCCCCGCATGGGTTCTCTGACTTGCGGGGCTGATGGTTCCCCTGTGTCTGGACTAGGTTTCCTCGTGCACGCAGAGCACTGAGGACTCCTGGTCCCCTTTGTCCTCGGGTATCCTGGGGCAGTTTCAGGATAAGCCATCGCCTAAATGAACCGCTCCCAGTGACGCAGGCAGCATTCCTCTCACTGGATGCCTCTGAGGTTGAACTCCCCGTGTGTTCTCAGAGTGGCCTGTTCCCCGAGTGCCCACCTTTTAAGATTCTTGCGGGAGGACCCTCTGGGTGTCTGCATAGTGCTGGAGGGAGCTGGCTTTTTCCCAGGGTGAGGAATATGTCTTCGGAACTACACAGCTGTCTCAGCCCATCCACTTCCCACGGCGAGTCAGAGGTCTGGAGGTTGGGTCCCTGTTCCTTTGGCATCTCAACTCTGTTAAAACGGGAGTTCTCTTACCTATTTGAACCTGGTCAACTCCAAGTGCTAGGAGACATGCACTGTTCCTGAGATACAATCCTCAGAACTGCGGGCTCCACTGCTCCCCGGCCCTGCCATCCCCCCACTTACTGGGAGGTGCTCTGAGCCCGCCGGACTTTGCGGAAACGCACCCGGACGTTATTTACTCTGAGTCACTTCATACGGTTCGAGTACTGACCTCCCCGGGTGACGCGGGGGTGGAGGACAGGGCAGTGGCACGCCACGGTTCAGTGCTGTCGTGTGACGTGGTGCATGTCACTTCCGCTCATGTTATGGGCCAGGGCGAGTCACGTGAGCGCGCCAGACTTCACGAGGGCCAAGGAATGTATTCCTTTTGCACAAAGAAGGAAGGAGAGCCGATCCAATAGTGACTAGTCTGGGGCGTATCACTGCTCGGTGGAAACTGTAGGGCAGGCAGTTGAGACAGGCTCCCGCGAAGGCAGTGAGAACTGGTATCACTGGGAAGATGACAAGGTGCCGGTCCTTCCTTTGGGTCAGGGTCAGGGTCAGGGTCAGGGTGATCCTTGGTGCTGGCAACTGCACCCCGTGTGAGAGACAATTGTCGTGCTCTGCCTGGAAGCTTCTGGATTGGCTGCTTCACTGCCTCCCATCCTTTGGCCTTGGCATCAGAAGCACCTCCCTCGTGAAGCGGGAGGGTTGAAAGAGAACTCATCCCCGTGGCTTGAGATCCTCAAGACTCGCTGGCCCCCAAGAGACTGTGCTTCTTGGCGGTTGTGCTGATATAACTCAGGCTTCATAAAGCACCTTGCCTAAAACTCACGCTCCCTGGAAGCACTCAGTTTGTAAGACAGCCATCCCATCCTTCTCTGAGTGGAGAAAGTTCGAAAGCCATCAGGAAACAGGATGCAGTCAGAGCATCGTTCCACCCTTCCTCTCTTCTCGTGGATGCAAATACAGCCCGGGAGCCACCATGGTGCAAAAAGTCCTCAGACTCTGATTGATTGTCTGACTTGGTTTGCAGCTGACAGGTTCCAGGGGCCGTTCTGTGCAGCGAAACTGCTGCCCACCCCCACCCCACCCCCACCCATTATGGATCAGACAGATTCTTGGGAGAGCCGGCAAAGACTGGGCACCCTCATGTCAACCCAACACGGGCTCTGGGCTGTCCAGGCAGAGGGGGCCCTGCGGGAGAGTCGAGGCTGCCGTTTGGGCGGCCATGGGCATGGGGCCTCTCAGACAGGTGCCGAGGCTCAGCCAGCCTCTTCCTCGTTTTGATTAATTGGTTTCTCTTTTGTTTTATGGAACTTGACAGCACTGGTTGTGGCTCTTCGTGGTTGACTACCCCCGGACTACCTAATTAAGAGGAGATTTTTAAAAGCAACAGTGAACACATTTTCTAAATATGTTCTCCATCCGCTCCCCTCCCTGGGTAACTGGAGGCAGAGGGAGCGGGGGCTGGTGGTATTCCCAGGGGCCTCTGTCAGTCGGTCCCAGGCGGGTCCCACTGGGGCCACCGAGGGGCACCGTCCCCCAGAAGTCACAGGGCAGGGACAGCAGGGGACGTGCCCCCCACCCTGAGCCCACGTCCCCGGCACAGGAAGCTCTCACACCTGCTTTCTCACTGCTGATTCTGAGGGCTGAGGCAGCGCTCATAGGGCTGGGTAGGAAATTATACACTTCAGCCAAGGAAGTGGGGTGTTGTCAAAAGGAAAAGAAAAAATAGCAGAAGCTTCTAGGGATGTCAAAGCCAGACTCAGTCAAAACTCCTGGCCCGGATGATTCTGAAACTCTTCTCTGTTCCTTTGAGTGTAAAGAATAGTTTCAATAGAAATAACTCATCTTTATTCACTCATCTACTCATCCATCCATCCATCCACCCTCTGACTGGACCCTGTGCCAGACACTGGAAGATCTATTGGCAAGAATCTCAATGGCCAGGGAATGGCACCAGGGGCCTGGAGCAGGGCCCTGACCTGGCCCCCTGCAGACCACAATGAGGGCGGAGATGGCCCAGAGGCTTTGTGCCTCTGTGTCCCAACGCCTTGCTGGCCCAGACACCAAATTGCACCCTGCTTCCTCTCAGTAGAGGAAGAGGAGAGAAAATGTCTGTGATTGACTCACAGTTTTATTTCTTTCCGTCTGGCCAGCCGCCCCCATTTGCCCTCTCACTGCTTCTAAGGGCCTCGAACTCTCTACCCATTACAAGCCGTGGGCTGGCAGGGAAGGAGGTCACTGTCTGGCGTGAATCACGGGGACCCCTCAGCTGGAGAGACGTTCTTAAAAGAACCAAAGGATGCTAAGAATACAAACCAAGGATGCATTGCCCGTGTGCACCCACACACACACACAAACACACACACACACAGACGCACACGCACACACGCGCGCTCGCGCACACACACACGCGCGCGCGCGCACACACACACGCACGCGTGCGCGCACACTCAAGTGAGCACAAGGAGATTTAAACTCTTTGCCCTTCCCTCGACTTTCCTTTCTGGAGAGCCACACTGAAGTTGAGGCGTTTTACAAGAAGGACGACCTCACCTTTGGGCCTTTTTATTATCTCCATCTCTTCTCACTGCAACTACAAGGGGCTGGACAGCCGCCCCACAGAATTGCTGAGTTACTGCCGACTGCTCCCTCCGTGACGGGGGCTCCCTTTACGCGAGAACGGAGCATTCGCCCCCCACCCCCCACTTTTCTGCCTAAGATCAGTCTTACCCAAATCTCCCCATCGCCCGACTTCGTCTGTATAGTAAGACAGTGTTTTTTGCCTCCTGTTGCTTATCCGGCTCACCACAACTTAAAAAAGAGCAGACGGAAGGCCCAGTTCAAGACCTCCTGAGCCACCTTCAGGAGAAGTGCCATCTGTTACTCTGAGAAGATTCCCAGGTGATTCTGACGCGTGCCTGTGGTCATTGCCTCTCAAAGGAATCACCCGGGGATGTTGTCAAAATGCAGATTCTGATCCAGTAGGTCTGAGTGGGCCTGTGAAGCAGAATTTCCAACAAGCGCCCCCACCCCCACCCCCCGCCCCGGGATTGCTGCTGGTCCAGGAGCAAACTTCAGGTAACAAAGGTAGGGAATTAGGGTTCTCAGCCCGAGGTGCACATGAGAATCATCTGGGGAAGCTTTCAAAGGTCCTATTGCCGAGGCCAGACCCGTAACCAGCTAAGTCGAGAGTTTCTGGAGCTGGGACCCAAACATCAGTCATTTCTACAGCTTCCCAGGGTGATGCCTTAGTGCAGCCCCAGCTGAGAACTGCTGGTCCAGGGGCTGTTTCCTACCAGAGCGGGTCTGTCATTCTGCTTATCTCCCGTCTCAACCACTCTCCTAAACCATGTCCAACCATCTGGGCACTGCATTCTCTGTGCCCCCGCCCTTAGACATCTAGACAATGCATGTCATCGTCACACAAGAGCTCATGGAAATAGCTCCCTTTCTAGAATAACCAACAGCCACATTAGCGAAGCCTGTACACCCAGTACATCCCCTTCACACAGAAAATGAATTCTCAGTTATTGGTTCATAGTTTCGTGGTTTCTCTCTCCCCTCCCCCCGGAACAGTCTGTGTTGGACATTTATACACCCACATGGGCAGGTGGTACAGACACACCTCACGCATTAACTAGTCATGGTCCCCCCGTCTTTGACTTTCTGTTCCTTTGCACCCTCCATCCTTCCTTCAGAGCCTAAGGAATTATCATCTCAGTTCCCTGCCTCTGCCGCCTTCTCCCACGTCACCCTGGGCTTTGTACACAGCATGGCTCAGGATGCCCGCCCCACCTGCTGGCTCCCACTGGGCTTTCAGCTCTTTGTTTGCTGACTTGGGAAGGACCTCACCTCCCTAGACCAAGACAGGCACTGCAATGCTAGGCACCTCCTGCGTTTCTCTAGCAGCCCATGGGGGTGTCTGGTGTCATCTCTCGTGCAGTATCTGTGGCTGGTGAGCTCCTTGAGCGGGGAGCAGCTTGCCCACCTCTTGATCCACATCAGCTTGCGGGATGCTCAGAATATCACGGCAGGAGCTCCAGCAACGCTGGTTGAATGAATCAGTGGTCTTGCCCCTCCTTCTCTATTTTGTTTTCTGGCCTCTCTATTGCATTGTAGAAAATGTACAGAAACAGATCTGTTTTAGCATGACTGGCGTATTTGCTCAAACTGGTTCATACCCAATGGGAGTCTAATTGGACTATCCAGTCATTCCAAAACCCTGCCAATCATTCTGCTGCGTGAATAGGCACAGGTGACCGGTTCTAATCAAAGTCATTAGGGTGGTTCTGGAATGATCCTGCTGCCATATGTAGATAATTATGGCAGAAGTCTAAATTTTGGATGTTAGCCAATCTAAATAGCATTAGCATGAGGGATTAGTGCAGAACAAAGGGAGAAAGACGGCACATATTTGGACATAAATAATAGCAGCCAGTGCTTACAGAGCATTTTTATGTGCCGGGCACTCCTTTAAGTAGTTTACACATATTAATTCACTACTTAATATAACAGTGCTAGGAGAGAGGTACTATTTGTACCTCAAGTTCATAGGTGAGGAAACTGAGACACAGAGAGATTAAGAAATTCGGCCCAGATTTTTCCAGCTAGTAAAAGGTGGAGACTCTGCTGGAACAAAGTAGACTAGCCCATGGGTAAGTCTTCCGTGGCTGTGCTGCACCGGACAGCGGGCTCTAAGACACAGCATGGCCCCGTACTCCTCAGTGGACTAACACATGAATGCCAACTTCCTCGAGATCTTACTTGCCCTTGCAAGCAGAATGGACCGTCGGGGTTCTCCATCTTATTAGAGTGGCGGTCCTCACGTTTTAGGGATATCATGTTTATTTTTCTCTCTCTCAAATGTACACGCGTG
The DNA here is from genome assembly GCA_004024745.2 of Catagonus wagneri. Taxonomy (NCBI): domain Eukaryota; kingdom Metazoa; phylum Chordata; class Mammalia; order Artiodactyla; family Tayassuidae; genus Catagonus; species Catagonus wagneri. The sequence goes on from PVHT021183616.1 coordinate 741,646, forward strand.
CGTGCACACACACACACACAAACCAACCCATCTCTTAGGAAACAGAGACTTGGGAACCTTCCATGAGCAACTTCTCTGTAAACTCGGAATTATTCAGAATGAGGACGGTGCTGTTGCTTCCTTGGGATTTTATTTGCTCTTGGATTTAAGACTGGGGTGACAGACCTAGGAGTTTGGCTGATGGTTTCTGAGTCTGAGGAACTCTGGTGAATGCTACCATTCTTTGCCCTTACTAGATGGCTCTTTGCAGGGCTAACCAGGAAGCTAGCCTCCCCTCCTGTGCTCGCTGGGGTGTGTCCAGTCTCTTTCCTCCAGGAGGAAAAGGGGGGTGAGGGGTACGCTCTTCATACCTTCACGGAGCTTCCTATGAAAGGAACCTGCCTCATTCCTGAGTGCTCCATACGTCTGCGTCAAGCAACCATTCTGCTCATGAACCTCGCATTGGAAAAACTAAGATCTGGAATCAACATGTCTGCATGGTGATTTCTTTTAAGATGGGGTCTCCCTGGCATCTCTAAACAAATAGGACCTGCTGTGCCCAAACCAGGCAGACACACCATGCTTCTTCCCGTCTCTGAGGTCAGTGGGAGAACTGGGGAGCGGACGTGTTTAATAACCAAGTTCTCTAAAGCAGGCAGTTCCGTCAAAGAGAATGTCCGGCAAGGTAAGAACTTAGCAGTACCATCAGACCTCTTGATGCCACACGGGAAACCAACAGAACCTAATTTTTTAAAAAATCGGAGCACTATCAGTATCTCCCACACAGTGGTTCTCAAAGCATGGCCGCCATACCAGCATCACCAGCATCACCTGGAAACTTGATAGAAATGCAGACTCTTGGGCTCCCCTCAAGCAGTCGGACAACTCTGGGGAGGGGGGTATCAACAACGTGTCTTCTCATAAGCCCATGGGTAATTCTGATGCATACTCAAGTTGAGAACCACTGTCATAAAAAATTAAGATATATAACATTAAAGCACGCTTCTTAATATATGGCCTCCCCCAAGCAGAGTGATGCAAAGAATACACCATTTAAGCATCAGGTCCTTAGAATACTTCTCAAGCTGATGTTACCCAGAAAGGGAGTTCTGTACCAGGCATGAAGCTTCAGTCAAATCTTAAGGGGCTAGACATTAACTGCTGGGAAATTGAAGCCATCCATTCACAACTGACCCCAGAAAAAATACCTCCCTGGTGTACAAACCATTATTTGTGCATTGATCAAGGCAGGTGGACATGGTTGGAGGCTGATGATTAATTCAGATGGTTCTTCCTTGGAAGAGCTCAGCTGTCTTCCTCGCTCACAGCTGCCTTATTGAAGCTGTGATATTAAAACTGTGAAAATTCTGAAAGCTAATTCAACCAACTGACTTTAATCACCCAGGGTGACAGGACACGCAGAGAACCCATAAAGACTGGGGCGTCGGTCAAATTCGAATGTTATTGCTTTTGACTGAGGCCATTGCAAGACTCCCAGAGCACATGAAACGGGCACAGTGTGCTCTTTAAAATTAGTTACAAAGATCAAAACATAAAAAAAGCCGGGGCGATTTTTCTGAGCATAAAAATTTATCCTTTCAGAAATAATTAATTTGATAAAATTACCCATTAGACCTGTGTATCATTGTGCCATTATAGCTGCGGTGTCTAAAATAACTTTAGCTTTTCTTTCTGAAGAAGCCAATACAGATTCTAAAAGTTATATACCTAATTAGGTCAGATGCTAACTAACTTGCCTTTTAAGCATAGTTCTAGGAAGAAGAGTCGTTATAATTACTCTCTCTAAAAAAAAGAGAAGAAGGAGGGGAAAAGGAAGGAAGGAAGGAAAGAAAGGAAGGAAGGAAGGAAGGAAGGAGGAAGGAAGGAAGGAAGGAAGGAAGGAAGGAAGGAAGGAAGGAAGGAAGGAACTGGACATGGGCTCAAATGCAAGATTAAAGATGAAACAGAAGTTCATTAAACTCAGAGGTATCCTTGTTCATGGGGCCACTGTCCTGCTGTCTATGTAAGTAACCGACATGTCGCATGTCTGAGAAAAGAGTTTGGGGAAGCATTCCAACTACGTGTGGGTCACATCATAAAGGAGCAGAGCTCCAAGATCCCACTGGGTGGCACCACCGCAGTTCACCCGGGAAGACCACTGGTGTAACCTAACGTGTTGCTTCTGACACCCACGGATTTGGCCATCTTCCTTTCCCTGAGTCCAGAGGCACCAGGAGGAAAGATTTCTATGGCACCGGAAGCGAAGTGGTAAAAGATCATAAGGCTCAAAGAATTCTTTATATTGAGGTCAGCTCTCCTCGCCGCCTTCCACTGGCAGCAGACACAATCTTTGAATTAAGACTCGATGCCTTTCAGTTTTCTGGGAGTCTAAGCATTATCCATGGCTCAGACCCCTCTTTAAATCAGCCTTGACTCCCTGAAGGTGCAGTCCATAGGGCCAGGCTCTAGCAAGAAAGGTAACTCAAGTTAGCACAGACTTCATCTTTCTAGTGTTGGTACAGCCCAGAGGGAGCTGGATGTTGGGTAAGACAGCCCAGTTCCCTGAAGCCACGTCAGTTCATGGACATCACTTTGTGCCAGCAGGTCCTTCACTTCTTTTTTTGTTCTCATAGCAATTCTATGGGTTAGGCGTTAAGATTTCCCTGGTGCAGATGAGGAAGGGAAGCTTAAGGAGATCAAGGGCTTTTTGCCCAACTTTGCTCAGCTCCTAAGGGGCAGAGCTAGTATTTGAGCTCAGAGATGGGTTTGTAAGGTCTAACTCTCAAGTCCAACTTCTTCCCTGGCCCTTGTAATGAAAGCGGGTCACCCCAGTAAACTGCCCTCTGATAACCTGACTGAGTGATGACGTGGAAGTTTTGCAGGTGGATGCTAACCTTAGCATCTTCCCTGGTCCATCCCGCAGGTCCAGGACACCCCATGCATCCACAACTCCAGTCTGGTTGGCTCCAGGAATAGTTTAGGAGGGAGTGGTTACCAAAGTGTGGCCCCTGGACCTGCAGCCTTGATGCCACCTGTGAACAGGTTAGACATGCAGATAATCGGTTAATGAACCTGAAACTCTGGGGGTGGGCCCAGCAGGCTGGGTTTTAACACGTCCTCCAGAGGCTTCTCCTGCATCGGGCAGGTCTGAGAACCATTGATCTAACATCTGCTTTTGAGCAGATGGAAACAGAGAAGCAGAGAATAACCTACCTCCATCCCTCCCTCCTTCCTTCATTTTCCTTCCTTCCTTCCTTCCTTCCTTGGATTCTCCCCCCCCATTCTTCTTCTTCTCTTTTTTTTTTTTTGGGGGGGGGGTAAGCTTTACCAGACCCTATCATAAAGACAGGCCAGGGAAAAGTTTTTAGGGAAATGTTGTTGGGGATAAAGCATTTGGCGGTACCCGCCATATCGTTAACCCTTATCCCTGACTTTGCTAATAAAGCTCTCAGACCAGCATCCCTATGAAACTGTCAGAACCCTCAGCCCCGATGCGTTCCTCTTGGCGTAGCCTTACAAACGTTCATTTTCACCCAGGTGGCCCTCAAAATGGCACTGGATTCCTGTTGGGGTGTAGAGGAGCGTGAGTGGAACAGAAACTGTGCCTCTTTTCTTAGCGCTGGTCCTCCCTGCCATTGAAACGTCAGTCAGCACAAACTCTTGCAAAGTAACTGAGCACAGAAGGGCCGCCCCCATCCCTGCCTGTGTTTCCTAGCTCAGAAAACACACTCCGAGAAAGTATGAAAGGAAACCTTCAAATACCTGCATAAATAATCGCGCTCCCTAAGGATTTTTATTTGAAAGCCAGATGATTTGTAAATGGCATGGGGGTAAATATCAGTCTGAATGCGTACTTGCCGGCTACACTGGTGTTACCGTGGCTAAATATAAACCCCAAGGATAAAGAAGGTTTATATTCATAAAAGAGAAAGAAACAATGAATAAACTCAGGATCTGAAGTTCTTAAAATAACAGTGAGCTGTTACGGAGCACTTACCATGTGCCTGAGAAAGTGCCAAGCATGGTACATAGTCTCATTTAATCCTCAAACAATCTAAGGAAATAGCCCCATTTTACAGATGATGAAACTGAGGTGCAGAGTTTAAGTGTCTTCTCCAAGATCACAACTGGAGTCAGGATTCAGATTCACCCAAGCCCTGGCTCCTGACTGTTACAACACTCTGAGTTCTGTTTATTTCTAATCTGTGGCACAAAAGTAATTATGAGTAAGCCTAGAAAATAATATATGCTTTGTTTCAGCTGACAGCCTTGACTGACTGAGCCCATGCCCCGTATAAAAGTCAAGACGATTAAAACTCAAATGAATGTGCTCAAACTCATGGGCTCTAATAACCATGGTTTAATGAAGTAGAATATATTATTTAAGCCAGATGATATTGATCATTTTCAAAAGTGTAAACAAGATCTTTATTAATGAAGTTGTTCACTAGCTATGTCACTGATGTACATTAAACTACGCTTACAGGCCTGGAGTTTGTTGTGGGTTTTGCTATTGTTGTTTGTTGTTCTTTTTGTGCTCCAGGGTTTTGGTATGATTTAAGAGATTAGTGTTTCCTGAACTGTGTTCCACAGAATATAAGTTCTGTTATGTGTTTGGAGAGGTCCTATGACCCCCGTGGTCAGATACATTTGTAAAATGTAGAGCTCATTAAGAGTTAAAGTTTGGAGTTCTCTTTGTGGCTCAGTGGTTAACGAATCTGACCAAGAACCATAAGGTTGCGGGTTCGATCCCTGGCCTTGCTCAGTGGGTTAAGGATCCGGCATTGCCGTGAGCTGTGGTGTGGGTTGCAGACGCGGCTCGGATCCTGCGTTGCTGTGGCTGTGGCGTCGGCCGGGGCTACAGCTCCTGTTAGACCCCTAGCCTGGGAAGCTCCATATGCCGCGGGTGCGGCTCTAGATAAAGGCAAAAAGACAAAAAAAAAAAAAAAGAGTTAAAATTTGTTTGCTTACTGCAGGACTTATCAGAGCCTTTTGCTTATTGTCATCTACCTGGTGGCTCTCCAGGAGGGCAGTTGTCTGCTTTGTTGGTTTTACTTGCTGGATGATCAGAAATCCTATTTAATTGCCAGTCAACCTGATCTCATGGCGGCTGGGCAGAGTTTAGAAATGTCTACAGAACTGCATAGATTCCCCAGTTCCACTCATGAATATCATGATGTTTCATGTGTCTTGAAATTATTTGCTTCCCATTCACCTAAAGATCATTTTCATTTTCAATGAAAGTTACTTTGCTTTGAAAGATTTAGGATTTCCCTCTGTTTCTTTACCTGAAGACAAATAAGAGTGCAATGTGTGTGTTGGTTTTTAAACATCAAAGACTATTCATTATGCTTTTCATGTATATCGATTATATACAAACGTGATGTACCCTCATTTGAATATTATTTTGTATGTCTGGTGCCAAATTCAAGAAAGGCATAAGAAAACTGAATTGAGGGAGGAAAGTAACATTTTTGAAGTGTTTATCTTGTGTAAGTCACTTTTATGTCTGACCTAATCCTTTCAAAACCCTTTGAGGGTTTACAGACTCAAAACTTGCATCCCACGTGAAGCAAACTAAGTTTACACAGGTAACAAGCAAAAGGCTTAAGGTCTGAATCCGAATCAGTCTGACTCTAAAATTTATTTTCTCTTTATCATGAAAAACAAACCAAAATAAGATTAAAGCACGATGACAGAAAAGCCATCACTGAAAAGACATCTGATTAGCAAACTAATAATAATAGTAACAGCAATAATTGTATTACCTCCATGTGAGAGAAGAGGCTAAAAGAGGCTCTCGTCAGAATCAGTATCTTCTTAAACCATGAAGGGTGCCTAAGAAACCAGGCTGTTCACTAGATTCAAAAATCATTGAGCAGTTTTTAAAGCTTGACAGAGGTTCGTTTCAGAACGGTCAAACTACTAATTCGCTAAATAGGTAGCAAAATTATTAACTACATTACCACCCAGAGATAGTTCGTTCTAAGAACACAGATAGATTGAAGAGGTAAACGGATACATCGCTGAGCCATCTGTCTGGAACTGGTGCTTGCAGGATTATGTAAGACAATGATGCTCACTCAGAACATGCCCGGGTACCACCTCATGCCCAGCCAACCAGTCTGTTCAGGAAGATGACACCTTGTAGAGTCACCCTGGGATGTTGCCCACAAGAGCTGAGTCTCTTTGGGACAGCTCTGGCCTTTTACAGACTGGAGGCTGGTTTGGAGAATAACCTTCAATCCGTTCAGGGCTTAATTAAGACACGTCGGGTCTTCTAAGCAAAGTCATGGCCGCCATTTTGGTCAAGGCAGCGCCAGAGCTTCTGGAAACTGAGAGCTAGAGTCTGGGCCTTTCCAAAGCAAAGGGATGAATAAATCAGAGGTGATGATGTATGTTTCTACCCAAATAAATTCAGCCTCTATTAGGATCAGGGAAGAGAGCAGGAGTTCCCACTATGGCTCAGCGGTGACGAACCCCGCTAGTATCCATGAGGATGCAGGTTTGATCCCTGGCCTGGCTCAGTGGGTTAAAGGATCCGGTGTTGCTGTGAGCTGTGGTGTAGGTCGCAGACGCAGCTCGGATCTGGTGTCGCTGTGACTGTGGCATAGGCTGGCAGCTGCAGCTCCAATTTGACAACTTCCATATGCTGCAGGTACGGCCTTAAAAGGCAAACAAAAACAAAAACAAAAACAAAAAAACAAGGAATTAGCTTGGTTGGTTTTAAGGAAAGGGCAAAAAGCAGACATATTCCAGAAACCTACATTAGCCTATCATGTGAGCAGGGGTACATGTGAAATATGGGCCACGCGAACCCCTCCTTAACCCTCAAACATCAAAACAAATGCCTCCCAACCAGGTCCAAAGTATCACCAAAATAATATGAAATGTCAGTCATGGTTCTCCATGCGACAGGACTTTTTTTCAAGTCATTATCGACAGAGGAGACTTTTTGAAAAAATCTGTCAGTGTGCCAACGTCTAAGGAATGACAGTGCCTCGCTTGTATCTCTGCTTCTCTCCTTGCCTGGGATTCGCGGCTTCGTACAGGGTAAGGTATTTTATCAGGGTGGATATTTTCTCACTCATCATTCTCAGTGCCATCTTGTTGCATAAAGACGCCCTCTGTCCTGCATCTTCTCCGAGCTACTACCCTTCTCAACCGTCTCTTATTTCTTGGTTCTTTTTCATCTCAGAGCAAACATACGCTTTGGCTTGATTTCTGGCTCTACCCCCTAATGGTTCTGTGATGCCTGATGCCTGGGAAGTGCCTCAGCATCGAGGAGGCTGTTTCCTCATATACAAAAGGGAAGGGATATCCGCTCTGCTCACCTCACTGTGCACACTGCAAGGTGCTGTCTAAATAACAGTGTGTGGCTGTGATTATTACTGTCCTTCCCCCACCTTCTCCACTCCAGCCAGCGTCCCAGTTGAGGCTGTCAGTCATTTTGCTTATTGAAAAGGCTGCTGCGGGTGGGGGCACCTCTCCCTCCACCCCACCTGCCTCCGGTTGCCGTCACATTCTTGGATGTATGACGGGCTTGCTCTCCTCCCTTTCAGCGACTTGAGTCTCGCTTATCTGGTCATTGGAGACCCTTCCATTTCTATTCCGTTTATGCTTGTTCAGCAGTTACTGCTAAGTGTGGTGCTGTCTGTTTTTCCATCTCTCTGCTCCCTGGCTTTCTTCCTCCCTACCAGGACATGGGAGGCTGCCAGGAGCATCCAGGGGTGTGATTAAGTCACAAGGCTTAAAAAGAAGAGAGGGTAGAGACAGGAACTGAGAAAGGAATACAGTTTGGATGGTACTGAGATAATTCCAAAGCAGATCCTCCATTGTAATCATAAATTCACATAAAAGTTGTGATTAAATCACTGTTCTAGTTAGATGACCTTGAGTAAAAACCATTAGGGATTCAGGCGGGGTGGGGACATTTTTTATGTGGCTTTTGAAAACATCAGGCAAAGAGCTCTTGAATTCTTTGAATGTAGCCAAGAGATTCTGTCTGCTGCAATCACCTGTAAAAATAAGCACCCCTTCCCCAAGTAACCCATAAATGTAATCAGACAAAAGCATCCCTTTGAAGCGGATGAAAACAGTGGGCTCAATCTCAGGTCTACCTTTACTTTCCATTCCTGCCACCTTCTCCCTTGATAATTAATCAGAAATAACCATCGCACAGGGCTTTTCTGGTTAGAACACACCCTCGCGTTCATCATCTCATAGGACCTTGGCCACAGTACCACCGGTGACATAAAACAAGCACGTGGAATCCAACGGGGGCAAATCCCCCTCAGGACTGATAGTGTGACTTGGATCAAGCCATTTGTTGACCCTGGTGATTTTCATTTGTCCCCATACAAGTAATATGGATAATAAAGCATCCCCAGGTGGTTATTTTGAGGATGAAATAAGACCACATGTATCCAAGTGCTTTGTGAAATTTAAAACCACATGGCATTTCGCAGGATGTTAGGAACACTGGAAGAATTTTAGACCTTCCACTTGTACGGTTTTGGTGGCAAGCAACAGAAACTAAGTCTGTAAGTGAAGCAGGAAAGGAGCGTATTGGCGCAGCATCACAGACTCAATGGCAAAGCTGAAGTTTCTGGCTCAGCGCCTGTCCAGGAATCAATGAAAGGCAGGGGGATGGAACTGCAGGTGCCCAAGGACACATGAAGAGCATGGTTGAGGACCCCGTTGCCACAGCTGGCCCCCCCTGCTGCACCCACAGAAGGAGCTGACACTGCCACCTCCCAAGTGAATTCTGATGCAGATGATGCTCTGATTCAAAGTTCTGGGTGGGGCCAGCCAATTGGCTAAAATCAGATTATCTGCTTGCCCCCTAGTTGCCCAGATGCTAAGAGAATATCTAACCCTCTTCAACTTCCATACTACAGGAGGCAAGACCCCGTCTCTTACCTCTCCTGGGATTTCTCTCCACATACGAACGGTGTTCCAAAGCCAACTGGGGACCCCTTTGGGTTAAATGACATACTCAAGGGCCACAGATTATTGCTGGCAGGACTAAATCCCACTTCTTCTCATTTCTGGGCTCCCGCACCGTTTCACCACTTTGCGTTTCCTTATACCAGCGTGTTCAGTGTTTTAACAAATACTGAGTCTCTCTGATGCGCCACGGCGGGGTTTCTCTGGCTCTCCCACTCTGAGATTTTATGATTAAATGTTTCCATGTAGCGTTTTCCTGGTGATGAAGCACTGCGTTATGAACATTGTTTTCGTGATGAAATTTTAGAGAGCCTCAAATGTAAAATGAAGATTACTATCAGAAGGATCCTGCAGATTCAGCAGAGAGGCATGGCTGGAAAAGATAATTTGCTCAACAAAAAGAAGAGGAAATAACAGCACCAGGGGGATTTCTCAGGCCCCATCCATGTCCACTGTTCAACTTTATTATATAAATCAAAAGAGAGGTCCTGCAAGTCAAGGACTTCCAGCCCATAATGGGAATCTGGAATTTGGCCAGCTTCCACACCGCCTGCATCTTACACTGCACGCTGCTTCCATATTTTGTTTCCACTTTGCCTGTATCCAGCACCAAGATACAGTGTACCCATGAGGAAGAAAGAGTGGGAGCTTTGAAAGTCAGTTCAAGGCTGATATCCATAAAAAATAAACAAACAATGCAAGGAATGTACCTTTTTCTCAAGAGGCTTGCTGCCTTCCCCCCATCGTTGCCTGGGTTAGAAATAAAGAGAGGAGCCTCAGATGCCAGTTAGATGGCACATAAGTATCTTAGCCTGAGTTCTCTGGAAAATGGAGCTTGAGACAGACTCTGAGGTGTTAGTATATACATATACTAACACCTATATGCATATTTTGGGGCTGTTTTTGGTTTCTTAAGTGAACTATAGTTGATTTACAGCGTTAGTTTGTGGTGCACAGCAAAGTTGCATATAAATTCTTTTTTGAGATTCTTTTCCATTATAGTTTATTACAAGATATTGAATGTAGTTCCCTGTGCTCTACAGTAGGGCCTTGCTGCTGATCTGTTTTATGTAGAGTAGTGTGTATCTGCTAATCCCAGGCTCCCAATTTATCCCTCCCTGCCCCCTGCGGCCTGCTTTAACAGTCCATCCTGGAGGAGGAAGAGAGAACGACGTTTGTGTCTTCACTCTTGTCTCTCCTTGGTAAGGGCTGTCCCATGTGACATCAACCCTCCTGTGCTTCTGGGCTTACCTCCTAGGCCACCTAGGAGGCCAGATGCCTGGAACCTGGCAAGGTAGCATCCAGGGCACAAACCACGGTCCTCAGGCGGAGCCTGGGGTGGAAGGGAGCAGGGCGCACTCCTGACTTCTCCACCTGCAGCCTCGTGGGGTCGGCTGGGCAAGACACTGGGTATGTCAGAAAGGCCCAACGTGTCTCATGCCCCAGTAGCCACAGGAAAGCCCAAAGGCAAGAGGCATGCATGTCGAGGAACAAGACCTGCCAAAGAATATCATGAAGGACCTAGAGTGGTCACTGCGGAGGCCCGAGTCGGCTAAGCCAGTGGAACTAAGCCATGAAGGGGGCCAAGAGATGCTACAGTCCCTCTGTATCTAAAAGGATGCATTGGGGTCAGCAGGCTTCACGAGTCTTCCACCAGGACCATCAACAGAAAACCACGGCCAGGGGTATCTGGAGAGGTTAATGAACTGGGTTACATACGCGAAGACAGCCTGGAAACCCTTTCCCTGCCACACCAACAATTGCTGGATAGAATACAAATGAATTTAAATACCTGGCTGGACTCAAAAGAAGGGGGAAATTCTTGGCCCCAGGGGAGAAAAAAAAAAGCAAATTAAAATGAGGTTAGTCAACATACAGACTAGTTTGGTTGCTGCTTTTAGAGGGTGGACAAGAGTGGTTTTGTGTACCAGTAACTTACGGGATTGGGTGTTTTTTTTTTCTCCCACATGGAGAAAAGACAGAAAATTTTAGATCTAAGCAGAGTGAGAAGCACAGAAGCAGGAGCCTCAAAGGACCTCATCTCCAGAACAACTAGAAAACATAGATTCTCATCAGCACGAGGCAGCAACAAGGAAGTTCTCTCTCTCTGCCTGCATCTGGTTGGGGAAAAAAGTTTCTTCTGAAAAATCAAAACTAGGACTACATTTCTTAGAAGTCTGAGGTCTGATTTTTTTTTTTTTTATTGCTGAAAAGGTACAGGGAACCATGAAGGTGAAAATATATCATAAAACATAAAAATTGATCCTGGGGCATTGATGGTCTTAGGATACTCAGTTTAGCACAAATGGAAATGTGGTGGAAAGGCAAAGCACCTTTTCTGAAGGTAAAAAGAACATCTTGCAAAAGATCAGCTCACCATGCAGCCACACAAGCTATCTGATAACTAGACTTCCTGAACTTGAATAGAGCAATCTGAAAAAGAATACAAAAAGTATACTTAAAATTGTTGAAAAGACAAATAAAAGATAAAGATCTTATGAAAAAAGAGGGGCAACTTCAAAAAAAGAACCACATACAACTTTTAGACACAGGGAAAAGTAGTAATTAAAATTTAAAACTGAGCAGAAAGGCTATTTATGATTAAATGGCACCAAAGAGGGAACTGGGAAGCTGGACATAATTTTCAGGAAATTATACAGAGTGCCAAGCAGAGAGAGAGTATAAAAAGGAAGAATTAGGTTAAATAGTTTAAAATGTGAAATCCCACATATAACTAATATGTTACATGTTCCAAAGGAAAAGATCCAGAGAGAATAGGGGAGACACAATGTTTGAATAGATAATGGTCAAGTGCCTTTCCAACATCAATCAATGACTGGAATCCATGATTTCCAGAAACACACTGACTTTCAAGCTGATCAAAGAATCAAAGTCCAAAAATCACAGGTAACTTTACAAAGCAGGTAGAAATTTGAACTGGCAGAAGATGTCTCATCATACACAACTGTGCCAGATACGCTGTGGTGAAACAAACTCACTGTCAACTTACGGCGTCTATAACCAGCTAAACTATCATCCAGGAAGTAAGACAAAGTAAACGTACTCTTCTTTGTGTGCAAATAAAGACCAAGAATTCTACCTCTATCAACATAAATAAATCTCAAAACACAGTACTGAGTGACAAAAGCAAGCTCCAATGAGAGATGTGCAGTATTATTGACATAAAATTATGAAGGCCAGCAGTGAAGTATCCACTGTTCCTTATTTAAAGTCCAAAGCAATATTGAGAGAAATACAACCATATGCAAGACAGCAGTTACTGCTGGGTAGGATGGACGGGAAGCAGAAGGCAAAGAGAAGGCACAGGGACTTCAGCTATACCTGGGACGTCAAATCTTTTTTAATAAAAGAAAAACCTGCAGGAAAATTGGCTAAATACTAATATCTGTTCAATGTGGATGGAGGGGCCCAGTGTTTATTTTACTTCTGTATTTTCTGTGTGCTTGAAATATTGCAAAATGACTTGTAAAGGAATAACTCTACATCAGTGAGGAGGGAGAAGGAAGAGAGGGCTGATCTTGATCAGCTCTTGAAGTGATTGGAAACAGGCCAGAAAGGACACTCATACTGGTAGGAAATGAGAGCCTGTCCCAATCGGAGCGGGAAGAGGTGAGAGAGAGAACTAGAAGTGAAGTCCGGGATACGACATCTTCCTATTTCTGAGGCTACGTCCATGCACAGACGACCCTCCTCCCTGCCTTTTCCTAAATGGGGTTGGAGCTGGTGCATCAACAAGATCCTTTCTACTTTCAGCAACCTTTGTTCTGCCCCTTTGATTTTTCAGATGGCCACATTTTCAGGCATAAAAAAAAATGGCTCTCACCAATGCAACTGTATTAGTAAAGACTCCGGTAGCTTGAAGTGACAGGGAACTTACCCAAAACGGCTTAAGGAAAGTGGGAATGTATAGGTTTATGTAAGACAAAAAACTCGGGAGTTCCCGCCATGGCTCAGAGGTAACAAACCCGACTAGGATCCATGAGGATGTGGGTTCGATCCCTGCCTTGCACACTGGGTTAAGGATCTGGAGTTGCCATGAGTCACAGACGCCGCTCGGATCCTGAGTTGCCGTGGCTGTGGCATAGGCCGGCAGCTGTAGCTCCAACTGAGTCAGCCCCTAGCCTGGGAACTGCCATATGCTGCAGGTGTAGCCCTAAAAAAAAAAGGATGAAAAACTCATTGCTAGGTCTAGCTTGAGGCACAACTAGAATGGGGGCTCCAAAGTACTATTCTGCGCCCCATGTGTTTTTAAATCTCCTATAGTGTCTTTAGTTTCCTTTATAGCCGTCATGTGATAGGCCAGATGGTGGTTGTGGCCAGATGGTGATGGCAGATCCAGCCCTTAAATCCTCTAAGCTTCCTGTACTGCAAGAAAAGCAAAATCTCTTTCCCTGAAGTCCCAGGGAAACAGTTACCGTGTCTCATTAGCTTTGATAGAGTTCTCAAGCCCGCAACGAGCCGTCACTGCAGGTGGGGGAGGGGCCAGCACCAATCTGCGCTCTCAACACGCTCCCACTGTGGTGGCATGTCACCCCTGCATCCCAGCCGCGTAGACTACGAGTGGACTGGTTACCAGAAAGAGAAGGAGTGGAGACTGGAGGGTGGAAAGAAGCGTCTGCTGCAACCAACACAATCACAGGAGCGTTTCCCCCTAAGGACTGTCTAAGATGGGCCGTCTCTTTTTACACAGAAGGACAGAAGGTGGGTCTTAAAAAGCGAGGCGCCTTCTAAGCAGGAAAGGGGGCCATGCAGGGAAAACACTTACTGGCTTCCAAATTCCAGTATTCATCAACAAGGCAGAGACTTAATTTTGCTTGAAAAATGTAGTTTTAGGATCGGTTGGATGAGTTCTTATTAGAATTATAGGCGGTAATCATGAATATTACGGGCCATGCAATGTTCCCCAATAGTCAGAAGGAAGTGTCAGTGATTGAAGAGGCGGTCACGAAGATGTGTAGAAGACAGACCATGTCATCTACTCAAGCGGCGATTAGTGCACTGGGTCTACCTCCGGGAAGTGGGACTGTGGAACAGAGAAACAACTTTGCCCTTAGGGCCTCTGTTAGGAACCGAACATGAGATTCTGCAAGCTATGTGTTTTCACAGTATTACAAGAAAAGAATTACATTTAGGGAGTTCCTGTTGTGGTGCAGCAGAGACGAATCCGACTAGGAACCGTGAGGTTGTGGGTTCGATCCCTGGCCTCGCTCAGTGGGTTCAGGATCCAGTGTTGCCGTGAGGGTAACTGCAAAACCCGCGGGGGAGTCCATTCACTCAGCAAAGTTTGAGTCCCTGAGTGACTGTGGTGAACGGACCCTCTCATCCCATTACCCACCAGCCCACAGTGGGCAAGCGGCATGAACAAGAAATAAACTTTCTTTGCGGTTATTGAGGCTTGGATGGGGGAGATGTGCCACCAAAGAGGAGCAGAGTAAGGGGGTGTGGAGGTTCCCCAAGACCTGCTCAGCTGTCTGACGGCTGGCAGGAGGGCATGGCGGGCACCCACCCTTACCTTGGTCCCCTGGGCTCCATGCTACCTGCATACCGACCAGCTTCTGTTCCTGGACACGACTGGATAGAACAAGGACTAGAAGGACGGACAGCATCGCTCAGAGGCAGGCCGTGAACCCCGCTGCCTCATTCGCTCTGAGGACTCCTGCCTCCTGAACAGCAAAGAGGACAAACAGAGCGGGATGGTGTTACCTTCCCGAGCCTGTTCCGACACACACAGCATACCAAGAGGCTTTTGAAAGAGGCGTAAGGGGAGCCGCATCCTCACAGCACCATGCTTTGTCCTGGAATGGGCTTTTGCTAAAGAAGCTTCCCTTCAGCTGGGAGGGGGGGAGCTGGGTCTCATGGAGTTGGGGTGTCAAAATCCGGGACACCTTAGGGAGGGACGGAAGCATAGATTATCCTATAGCCCAAGCCTCAGCCTCCCACACATTCTCCGTTAGGAAGGTGAGTCTTTTTCTGGCAGCTTGTTCCCCTTGCCGCTGTCCGTGGTACCACTGAGGAATTGCACTACCTTGTAACTGGCTGCTCGCCACACACAACTCCTGGGTGGATGCAGTTCCCTTGGGAGGCGTTAGCATCCTCCATACAGGCAGTAGCAGGGAGGCACCCCACCCGCCAACCATGACTCTGCTCATTTAGCCCATACACTCCATCACACAAGGTCCTATGGCTGCATCAGACTTTGCTCACAGATCAGAGTGAATCAGCTGGGTCAAAGAAGGATCATTTTTGCCCTAGTTTGCCCTTGATCTAAAGAAGAAAACAGCCTTATTGACAGACTAACATCATGGACTTCCCAAGCTCCAAATTTTGCTTTTTTGTCCGTAAGTCCAAGATTTTTTTTTCCCTAGCAATTCCTCTCTTCAGACTTCGATCATGTGAATTTGTACCTGCCCTTCAGAAACCCAGAAGGGTTTGTTCTTCCTGGGCATGAGGCACCATCTTTCAAGGTAGATTTAGATGCAGTAAATGAGAAAGCAAACAAACACAGAAGAGCTCCTTCTTGGCCACATCTGTGTTTCCAGTTTCTGCCTGTAATAGCATCTGAAGAATTGCCCCCGTTGCTAAATCAGGTTGACTGGCCTATCCAACCACCCCTGCCCCTCATTTAAAGCCCTGGTATTTAGCAGCTGAGAGCCACATACATCTTGGGTAGAAACTTCAAGAACTCTTATGAGACTCGAAAAATAAAAATAACTGCATATCTGAGTCGGATCCTGGATCTACTCCTTACTAAACTGTGTGAACTTAAGCAAGTGATGGCCCCACTGCAGTTAAGTAAGCAAGTCCCACGAATCCTGATGTCATCTGTAAGGTGGGGACAGCACATAAATAACACCGCTAGGAAACTACCCCCACACAGGAACACTTAGGAAACATTAGTTTTTCCTTCCACCCTCATCTTTCCTTCCGAGTAATTGCATGCCTGCTTCCTGAGTCATCTGAAGGCAGTTCTGCCTCCTCCTGTCTCTGTTGGTCTACAGTGTTTAGCCCTTTGGGAAAAATGGGTTTTATGGCCTGACAACCATGCTTTCTGGTCCTTCCTGGAGGAGAGAGGAGGTTCATCCTTTTTTATGATTCAGAACATACTGAGGGGATGACCCTAATGCAGTTTGATGAAAGAAAGGGGAAGACAACCCAGTGGGGCATAGCAGGATGCACCCCACCTACCTAAGAGGCGGCCGAAGGGCCCTCAGTGTACCAGCATGGAGAATTCATTCGTTCATTCATTCATTCGTTTGCGCCATACTCATCTATTACTTTCTCAGTGCTGAGCAGTATGCTAGGTCCCCAGGAAGCAAGAAAGACCAAGACTGGGAATCCACCCGACACAGAGCTTCTCTCTATTAGGAAGCACAGCAAAGGGTAAAGAGGTGTAGCAATGAGAAAATGATGGGAACCCAAAGTAAATATTTGCTCTTTCATCATTTGTACCAGACTCTGGCCAACAACTGCTGCCATTCAGTGATTTTCATGGGTGTCTTTCGGACAAGAGGGGAGAGGGGATCTGGAAGAAGGACTGGGGAAAATCCAGTGTGTAACAAGAGAACCTACCAGCCGTTGATTCCCGCTTTCCCCTTTCCCCTTATTTCTCTGTGCACTCCTGTCAGATATGAACTTCAATGGAGAAGCAGGCAGCATGATAGAGAACACAGACTTTGGATTGGGGGCTATTTAAATCTTACTATATCATTTACCTCTCTGTGGATCTGGATAAGCCACAGTGTCTTGGAGCATCAGTCTGGGTGTAAGGGTAGGTGCCTGAGATACAGCAGTAGCTCCTGAACACACGGAGGCTCTTGGCTGTTCTTACTGCTGCCACCACAGCATGACTGCACCGTGTCTGCTGCTCCTGGCCTGCATCCAGTGCCCAAATGTCGCCAATAAGCAGAGGTTTGGGTTTGGTCCCTTCCCACCCCAAACACTCCCAAGCACTCTGGTCTTATAGCTCCATGGAGAAACAGGGGTGAGGATAAAGACAGCCTGGGTATGGAGAGAAATGGCCAGTCAAGGGGAAGGAGAGAAGGAGAAAGACTTGACCAAGTAGAGAGACAACAGAGGAAAATGAGAAAAGAGGAGAAGAAATTCAGTCTTTCACCGCCACCCTCCCCAAAACGTCACCCCCCTCTGATGAATGCAGCATCTTCCTCCCTCCGGCCGTCCAACTTCAGTCCCATCTAGGACCTTCCCAGTTCCCCCGCTATCAGGAAGCCAGACTGGAGGCACCAATGGGGCCTCCCAGAGGCCACTTTCCCCCAAAGAGCCAACCTAATGTAAATTCAGGAGAGTAAACTGAAAAGATGTCCAACCACCCTCGTGGGGAAGGGTCGACAAGAGCAGTCTATGGGGATAGACACGTGATGATCTTTCATTTGGATGAGGAATTTGATATTCCAAGAAAAACTGTGAAGTTCCAGGTGGCCTAGCATTTAAGGATCCGGCATTGTCACTGCTGTGGCTCGTGTCGCTGCTGTGGCAAAGCCTCAGTCCCTGGCCTGGGAACTTCCATGTGCTGCAAGTGTGACAAAAAAGAAAGAAAGAAAGAAAAAAAAAAAGACCCATCTTAAAAAAAAAAAGGAATCCATTAGACACAGGACCATATCTGGATTCTTTAGCCTAAGGAGAGTGTGGAGACATCTAAACCGTAAGACTGAAACTCTCATCAGCAGACATGTCAGAGCATAAGCTTGGTGAGGTTCCCAGGAGGAATGGCATTAAAGGTTTTTTAAGAGTCACTTTATTTATTTATTTATTTATTTATTTATTTATTTATTGGAGTGTAGTTGATTTACAATGTCGTGCCAACTTCTGCTGTACCGCTTAGAAACTCGGTCATCTGTACACGTACATTCCTTTCTTATAGTATGTTCCATTACGGCCTATCCCAAGTGACTAGATAGAGTTCCCTGTGCTGTACAGTAAGACCGCATTGCTTTGAAGAATCACTTCTGAGTTCAGCATCCATGAACAGTAAAAACACAAAACAACAACAGCAGAAAGCTGAGAGGTGCTCTCCAAAATGTTCTCCATGTGTTGCATCTGTGGTGGGGAGGAGGAGGAAAGGGTCCTCATAGATTCGAGATTCAAACCCAAAGTATACTCATCCCCACTATGAATCTCGTAGTATCATTAAGTTGACTTATACTGAGAGTCCTGCCACTTTTTCACACCAGCTTCTTCTGGGTGGACTCTGAGCTGCCTCAGGTCCTGAAATGAATGCCATCCACTTGAGGATTCATGTCCCCACCATTGCTGGGGACCCGTGTATCAGAAACCTCCCAGGGAGCCTTCTGTGAGGAAGGACATCTCACCTTTGCTAAATAAGAGAGAGAACGCTGCAGGCTTTCTGTTACTAACAGGTACACGCCCAGAGCAACTCCTCAGAGCAGACCAGGGGCAAAGCCAAGCAGAAAACCCAACACTGCTTCCACCTTTCTCTCGTGCAGGCTTCCTTCTTCCTTGGTCCCCTTTTTGGGCATACAGTGCCTTCTTGATGTCCATCATCACCCTCACAGCCCCAGCACCATCTGGGGTTGTTCATCAACATGCTGGCACCCAAAGCTTGGAATACTATTATGGTTCAGTATTGCTGTCCCTGTTTTATAGCTAAAGAAATGGAGCCAGACCCAAGGTCATAGCAGCGATGGTATGTAAACATTGGCCAGCCTGATCCTGATGCTCTCTGATCTGCCCAGCAGCAGAGCCCCCCACCCCACGTTTCTGGCCCTTTCCTCTCCCTTATGTCTCCATATGCGCCCTCCCCCACCGAAACCTACCTGTCTTTCCTGTCATTCTATCACAGTCATGCTCTTGAGAGACTAGCAGAGAGAAGACTATGCCATGAAGAGCAGAGCCTCTGGGTCCAGGTGGACCTAAGTCCCAGTCCTATCTCAGCCTTATCTCGCCGTGTGACCTTAGGTAAGGTACTGAACCCCTCTCAGCCTTGGCTTCCTTACCTGCCAGTGGAATGTATATCAGGTACCTCTCTCAGAGGGCTGTTGTAAAGATTCAATGAAATAACATATAAAATACTTAGACCAGTGCCTGACACACACTAAAGGATGAGTACTAGTCACTGGCACCATCCCTGCTAGTAGATTCCAGTGATGGGAGTTTGCTTTTGGATGGAACGTTCCTATAGACAGAGCCCCCGACGTGTAGGTGCATGCTAGGAGGGAGGCTGGCAGACTGGAGGCCGTGGCACTCTGGGCGCAGCAGGGTGGCGCGGGGTCCCAGGCACCAGTGAGCATCTGCTCAAATGATGCCTCCCTGCCATCTGCCATCTTCCTTTTAGCCCAGCCACTGCCCGTTGGCCCCTCCACCCGAGCTCAGACAAGGAAGTGGGAGGAGGTCCGGCTAAATCCTATCCATCCCAGTGCTTCTTAGCGGAAAGAGAAAGCCATGAACTGGATCGAAGTTGGGTTAAAGCAGAAGTGCCCAAGATTACACTGAGCTCGGCCACGCTCTCCCCCTCAGTCTTGGGTATTTGAATGGAGGCTGCATTTGACAGTTTTGACACTCATGCTTGATCTGGCCTGAGAAGCCTTATCTCCCGGAGTCTTGAAGGATGGCCTGGGATTTGAAGAGCTTCTTTTCTCATGCAGCTACCTGAGCCCACAGACAAAGGCTGCATGTCTTAGCATAAAGCAATGGCCAGGAATGTGTACGCCTGGTTTCTGGCTTCAGGTCCATCCTTTATTATATCTGCCTCTGCATCCCCATCTCAAAATGGGCAGTACAGTGTCTTTCACAAGGAGAAAGGGAAAGCAAATCCGTGTCTGTTCATCACCCAGCATTTACTGTGCAAATGCTTCTTGAGCTTTAAGCTATGTATGAGCTTAACTATTCCTCCCACTAACAATAATAGTTGGCATGCACTAGCATTAATTGAGTGTTACTCTGTGTGCCAAGCCTTATTTGGCTTATCTCTTTTAATCCTCACAGCTACCCTCTATGCTAGATGCTCTTATTATGTCTATTTTTCAGATAAAGAAACTGCAGCACAAGAAGTATATGTAACTTGCCTAAATCCATTCCCATAGGATGCAGACATAATGAGGTACATCCTTCGTTTTCGAGAAGCTCATAGTCTTGGGCGGTTCTCAGCCATTATCATTACAAGATGATATTATCTGTGCTATAACAGAAACAATAACAGGAAAAAACTGTTCCAGGATCAAAGAGAAGGGAGATGCCCAGTTAGCCTGTGGGTGTGAGTGGGTGTAAGGTCAGGAAACGTTCACAGGGTCGGAGACATTTGAGCTGGAGGTAGATACTTTTTTCCTTCTGTAAAGGATTGGTGACAACTTACTGTAGAGGACGAGTGTAAAACAAGAGAAGAGTGGAAAAATCAAGAGCAAGGAGTTATATGTCAACTGTACTTCAATTAATAATTTTAAAAAAAGAAACAGACAAAATCCAAATTGAGGGACATTTTACAAAACAACTGGCCTGTACTCTTCAAAAAAATGTCAGTGTCAGGAAGGACAAAGGGAGCCTGAGATGTTCTTCCAGATCTTAAAAGAGTAAAGAGACTCTAACAACTAAATGCAATATGGGATCTTGGTCTGGAGCCTAGATGGGGTTGGGGGGGTAGCTATAAAGGACACCAGGGGGAATAATTGGCAAAATCTGAATACAGATCATAGAGTAGATAATAGCATTGAATCAATGTGAGTTTTCCTGAATTTGAGGTCTATTATGCTTACGGATGACAATGTCTGTAGACACCAGCTGTAGGCTTGATTGGGTGGAAAGGTAAAGACAGCAAGTAAATGCTGCCTCTCTGAGTCACCTTGCATGGCCAAAGACTCTGTAAATGTGATAACACTAAGTATCTTTTTAAAAACTGAAGTAGAGCTGACTTCCAATATTATCTGAATTTCAAGTGTGCAACACTGATTTTGAATCACATCTGAAATATGGAGGAATGAAGTTATGCAATGTAGCAACTTCCTATTAAATAGTTACACATACACAGAGAGAGAGAATAATAACAATAAAAATAATAACATAAGAGATAAAAATAAAGCTTATGTGGCAAAATGTGAATAGGTAGCAAAGGAGCTTCTGGCTTGATGAACACGAGGGTATCTGGGGAGGGCATGGAAGCTCAGCCCCCTTTCCCCACCTCGCCCTGTGCGTCTCTTCCAACAGACTGTTCCTGAGTCATATGCTTTTATAACCAACTGGTAATCCAATACATTCTGACATTTTCCCGAGCTACCCTTTCCCTCTATTTATTCGGCACCTGACCTGATACTTGAAAAGAGCTCAAACTCTGCAAGGAGAAAGAAGAATGCCTGTCTTCCAGACCTTACATCTCTGATGAGGTACCCAGAAAAGAAGAGACAAGGACCTCTAGTTAGTGGCCATTAACAAAAGCGCTGAATGGGGTCACCCTGTTTCCCAAAAGTCAAGAGCAAAAAGGCTTCTGTGAACTCCAGAGCTCTTAGGATGCATCTGCATGCCATACTGTAAAGGCACTGAAATGTAAATCCGGAATAATGATAATACTGAAAATGTGATTCCACTGTGCACCCGTTAGGAATTTAGGTATATAACAAGGGGATATCTTTAAAAAAATAGGTAGTGAAGCCCTATGAATCTATGGGTGTTCCTTCTATTATTCTTGCAACGTTTCTGTGTTTGAAAAATCTCAGAACCTACTCATAAAAGGGAAGAAGAATATTAATATTCCATGAAATGTATTTTCAATTATATTTCATGAAAATAGCCATAAGGAATGTTCACACAGGTGATACAGATGGTACCCCTTTCGAGGGGTGTGGAGGAAAGCTTGGTGAGACCAGTGGTCCAACAGCGCCGTCCAAACCGAGCCTCTCTAGAGATCACTCCTGTGAGCCAGGAGGGAGGGGCTGTGTGCATTCAGATGCTCTGGACCAAATCTAAAGTCACCAGTGGAGAAGCCTCTAGCTGTAGGCATAGACCTGGATGAAGCTTCTTCTCAAACAGGCAACCCCCTAGGACTGACACCAAGGAAAGAAGCAACAGAGATTCATTGATTTGACAGTGGTTTATAATTCTCCTAAGAAAGCCCAGGAAGGTAGAAAGCAGCTGACATCATGATTGAGAATCCGTAAACAAGAGTTAGATATGACTCTGAGCTTCCTGGCAACCACATCAAAAAAGAAAAGATGATCAGTTATACACACTTGGTTATTAGAAAGATAGAGGCTTACCAGTCTCACAGAGAAGACCATGAATTTCTCAGTGTCAAATCCTAAAATAATTTTATTGCACGGTGCAGATAGGTTATGTAGAAGGCATTAAGAGTTGTGTAGAAAATGCAAGTGTAGAAAATGCAAGGCCATTTTTCAAAATGGCCTTGGGTGAAGCTGGAGGTGTAACACGAAAACAAAACTCAGTGGAAGTTTTTAGGAGAAGATCAGCACAGCACTTAGTACTCCTGAAAGAAGAGACATAAGTGCATGCAAAGCATCACTGTACATACTCATGCATATATCTTTGCAAAATAACTCAGATTAATTAAATATTAATGTGTTATTGCAATGCAAGCATACCGGTATTAGTCAAGTATATTAAATCCCAATTACATGATAGTTTTGCGTGTGTATGGTTTTGCCCTCGGCCATGGGACTTTTTTTCTCTTAAAAGTTCAATTACATTCAGCAAACGGTGATTGAATCCCTACGTGCCAGGCTGTATGCTAAGTATTGGGGATGCAGAGGGAGACAACACACTGCCGTTGACTCTAAGAACTCAAGGCTGGGAGAGGAGATGGCAGTAGACAGAAAGAGGTGTGGCCAGGTGAGCTGTGGGGTCCCAGGCAAAGGAACCGGATGTCTTATCCACAAGTAGACAAGAAGTCGGAGAAAGCTTTTTCAAGATGTTCTGTGGGAGTTGCATCTTAAAAAATGAGGAGTTGGCCAAACCGAGGAATAGCAAATGAGGAAGGATGTTGTATGCAGAGAAAAGAGCATGGACTAAAGGGGTTTACTCTGATGGACCTATTTGTCTTTTGACTGTGGTGGTAGGTTCATGAATCTGTGTGAGGTAAAGATGCACAGACCTAAAGAACACACACACACACACACACACACACACACACACACACAGAGTGTCACTGGGCTTTTCATCTACAGTGGGACCTTTTTCAAAGACAAAGACTCAGAGCCTTAGAACTATGGAGACTCGGCCATCCTCTGTCCGTGTGGCTCACGGCTGCCGCTGTTCAAGCCTGCTGTGCTAATTACTATGACTCTGACCTTTAGAACATAACATTCCTAATCTAACTCCTCAGCACTTGCCCCGAGAAAGGCAGCTGTCAGCAAAACACTCTTAGGCAAGTACTGAGCGAAAGGAAACTGCGGCAGACAGGCAGAGGTGAAACCCACACGTGGGCAGAGGTGGGAGTCCGTGTGGTTTCCTGCTGTGGACTCTTTGTTTTCTAGCTGGGCCGTTCTTCTCTCTAGTCTCTGACCAGCAACCTGATCCAGTTTTTTCTGATCCGGCTTCCATGCGTGGGGTCCATGAGATTCTCATCTTGGTGATCTCTCACCTTCGTGATCTTGTGCAAGAGACTTAAATTCTGAGCCGTGGGTTCCTTGCCTGGAAACAGGAATAAATGTTCCTGCTTATCTCCCATAACTGTGAGAGAAACTGCCAGGGAGGTGTGGCTTCCAGAACCTTCCACCTCACAGTCTCATTCCCCAACATTTGCATTGTTAAGCATCTTGCTCCTGCCCAGCCTTTCGGAGTCCACTCGAGCTCCCCTGCCTAGGCGTGCACCTTCGTGCTTCTTCCACAGGAAGCAGAGGGCTTTCGCCTCAACTACCGTCTGATGTAAATAAAGCCACGGTGGGCAAAACAAATGTCGTGGTGTCACGGTGTGGAGGCGACGCTCAGAACCAGAGTGGCCTACAGCACTCCGTCTTCCATGGAGCGGAGGAAGCCGAGGAGGAAGGCTCTGAATGAAGGACTAAATCCTCGGAGATTTAGGGCGAGACTAACTTACCCAGTGTAGGGCTATTGTCTCGTTCCTAAAATGCTCTGAGGGAAATGGTGTAATCTGAAAGAATGAGCAGTTGAATATTTTAGCCTAACTGTGTGCTGACCTCAGAGAAGACGCCCCGTTGCTCCCACTCCCAGAACAGGCTGAATCAAAGCTGGGAATTCAGCACCCCCCCCACAGTTAACACAAATCTCTTAATGCCAGTCATTAGCAGCTCACCCACCCCAGCCTCCGCAGAGTTTTTCTTTTCTCCCCAATGAAACCTGCTCAGAGAAAAGGTAGGCATTTCCTATGTCCCCATACGTAATACCCTCGCAGATCTGACAGCCCCCTACCCCCACCCCGGCCCCGGGGCTCGGCAGAGTCACCCGAGGGCTGCCTTGTTAAGACCCAATCACAAGTTTTGTCGTTACCTCTGCGAGGAATCGGCCTTCTCCCCATTTTCTCCCACTATGAACCCAAGGATTTGGTGGCTGGCGTGATCTGTGAGCCAGGGAAATAGCCCTGCCGAGTGCGAGGGGCACGTTATGAGGGTGATGGGCGGTGGACTGGTGGCTGGCGCGTCCAACCTAAAAGCTGAGGTGGGAAGCGTGCAGGGGGCCTGGCACCGTGATGACGCTTTTTACTTTCTAATGACGCTTGGACTCCTTGATGGGACGGCCTATGGCGTGTCCCCCAGGACTTGGTGTGTTAGGGCACACAGTGGAAATATAACTGCCTCAATTATTTATTTTTTTAATTGAAGTACAGTTGATTTTTTAAATGTGTTAGTTTCAGGTGTACAGAAAAGTGATTCAGCTATACACACGCGCGCGCGCGCACACACACACACACACTTTCTTTTTCAGATTCTTTTCTACTATAGATATTACAAGATATTGACTGTAATTCCCTGTGCTATACAGTAGGCCCTTGCTGTTTATCTATTTTATAAAACTCCTAATTTATCCCTCCCCCTCTCCCTTTTGGTAACCATATATTTGTTTTCTATGTCTGTGAGCTTGTTTCTGTTCTGTAAATAACTTTGTATCATTATTTTAGATTCCACATACAGGTGATATGATATTAGTCTTTGTCTGACTTACTTCACTTAGTATGAAACTATTTAGGTCCATCCATGCTGCTACAAATGGCAACATTTCACACTTTTTTAGGGCTGAGTAATATTCCCTTGTATGAATGTACCACATCTTTGTCTCCTTTATCTGTACAGGACATTTAGGTTGCATCCATGTCTTGGCTACTGTAAATGGTGCTGTTAGCAACCTTGGGGTGCAAGAGCCTCATCTGTCATCTCCCTGGGAGAGGAAGGAAAAAAGGAGAGAACTCACGTTTACAGAATACCTCCTAAGCACCAGGAACGCTACCTCCCTCGTTTCACTTGGTTCTCAGAAATGCCCTTGGGTTGTTGTATTAAAAAGATAGGAAAAGACGGTTCCTAAGAGTCAAGTCATGTCAAGCCAAGCAAGTGTCTCTATGGAGCTGCACTCAACACAAACCGTGCCCTGTAATAACACACTGGTTTCCTCATGATGGTCTTGAACTCTGTGACTTAAGTTTCTGTTTTCTGTCCCACTGGGCTTTTTGCTTTGGAGGACAACACACAAATAGAAAAAAAAATCCTTCTACTAAGGAGTTTGCGGTCTCTTTGGAAAGAGAGAGAAAACACAGGAAGGGAAAAGCAGAGCAACAGAGCACCAGCTGCTCCTTGAATGTCAGGCCGTCTCCCTACTTTATTTTGCTCAGGTGGTCAACAGTCCTTGGCGGTAGGCACGAGCATTCCATTTTATCGATGGGGAAATTGAACCCCAGATACGTTAACTTTCCAGATTTTGTATAGCTGGTACTGGCTGGATCGGAACTGGCTTCTTGTTAAACTGGGATGTCCCCAAACGGAATAGATTTAACTAAGTGCTAAAGCCCCCTTGGGTGAAGGTGACAGGGAAAGACGGTGGTTGAGATCCTTGGAAAGGATGGAGTTGAGATCTCCTTGGAGAGAAGACATGAGGGGTGGGGGAAGTGTCCGCACATTTCACAGGACAGAAAAGAGGGAGTAAGGGCCAAGGTTAAGGACACACGGACCCGCTTAGGCGTCCCACCTCTAGGAGGACTCACAAGACCCAAAGAGTTTATGTACATGGAAGACCTGTACCGCAGGATCATGCACAGCACAGCAGCCGAAGGAAATGCGCTGAAAGGAGGTCTCAAGCACAGGCTGACACACCGCACACACGTTGTCCCCAGGTCGTGACCCCCCACTAGCACTCAAGTTTAGCGTTCTGGTGCCAGGAAACCCCAAGTCTGTTCATGCTGTGGGTCTCCTACCTATGAGACCGGCCTCCCAAGGCCACACACAAGGAGTAAGAGGGATTCGGCGGGTCGGCTCCCTTGCGGGTCATGGCACAGACACCATGTCTGTGGGGCAAGGTCCCAAGAGCAAACCCCATCCCTGGAGTCTGGCCCCGAATCCACAGCGTAGACACTTCCTAAGCCCCGCCTCTCCTCCCGTCCTTCCTTCAGGCCATCATTCGGAAGATGTCTACAATCAATCCCATGTCAGGCCCTCAGCTAGACCAGGTCTGCCCGGTAACATAGCCACATGTGGATTTTGAGCCCCTGAAATGTGGCTTTTCCAGATTCAGTTGTTTTGTGGGATTTTTAAGGGTTAGGACAAGGAACAGCATCTATTATATTAATGATCTGTCTATTGATTACAGGTTGAAATGATAATATTTTATATACATGGGACTAAGTTTTAGATTGTTAAATTTAATTTTACCTGTTTCTTTGAATGTTTTTAATGTGGCTACAAAAAAAATGAACAATTACATGCATGGCTTGCCTTCTGTTTCTGTCGGGCAGCACTAGGTTAGACACTGTTGGTCTCTTGGTTGGTCGTTTATCTATTTCCGCAACAAATGCTTATGGAGCAACCCCTCTGCGAGCATAGTGGATACTCCCCATTTCACGGAGTTTGTAGGAAATCCTTCCTAGACTCGAACATGGAGATAACACATCCCCACGAATTACCGAAGAGCCTGAAAGGAAGATGCTGCAACACTCACTTAGGAGAAGTTCGGCGAAGGCAGAGCCATGACCAAATCTTCCTGGTGGTTCTGTGACTTAACACTGTCCCTGTTTCTTTCTGTCCCTGCACCCATGGCTTGGGGTTCTCGAGGCTTGTCCTTTCAATGACAAACTTGTTCGCCTCCCCAGGTCGCCCATAATCGCACTACCTAAAGGAAGTCCCAGTTCACACTTTAGTATCTTCCCTTCCGCCGCAGAAACATTTCAAAAGCAGACACGTGTATACAGACGCTTTTTCCCACTGTGAACATGGAAACTGGGGGATCTGTTCCCCGGATCTTGCTTCCAGCACCAGCTTGGGATTATGAGGACCACACGTGGAGGGGCAGGAGTTCGAGACAGCCCTGGGGAGCCAGCATCCTCCCCCGCCTCCTCCTTCACCACTTCCCCCCATCCCCTATTCCCAGGCTGGATATTCCGGGGCTCTGGGAAACACTCTCCAGTTTCCCAGGACCGGAGCAGACAGGCACCAGCCCTTCTGGGCCTCTTGTAGTGACTCACCATCTAGGCTAATGATTTCTGAAAAGGCGCAGAGACACTGAGAGCCGGGCCCCAAACAGGGACCCGCAGAGGGACGGCCGGCATGGCCAGATGTGGACGCAGAACGTTACCTGCCAGGCTGGCTGCATGGACAGCGCTGCCCGCAGAGCAGACACTGGGTGCAGAAGAGGCTGGGGTCCAGACAGCCCGGCAGCTTCAGGGAGGCTGGACTCGCATTTCTCCCCACCCCTCACCCTGCCTCTCCCTCAGGCAGTGACCCTCCCCTCCCACAGCCCCTCAGAAGGACAGTGTTTTCCTGACGAAGCCAACCTACCATTCCATCCCATCAAGCCTACAAAGGGGAGCCTGCGGGATGTAAGCAAAGCTGTGCGTCTCCTGACCCAGCCTGCCAGCCCTCGTCCTCCACCTGCCCCACCTCAGACGAGTACAACCATCCACAAAATTTCTTTTACATTAAAAAAAATTTTTTTAAACTATAGTCAAAGAGACTGGAGACAGTTCCCTGTGCAGTACAGTGGGAACTCACTGCTTCTTCCCCTTGATTTTTTCTTTTCTATATCAGCTTTTTTTTTTTTTTTTTTTGGTTCCCCGGTGAGGGATCGAACCTGTGCCACATCAGCGACCTGAGCCACAGCAATAACAACACTGAGTCCTTAACCCACTGAGCCACCAGGAAACTTCCTTTCTTTTCTATTTCAAAATATTCTTTAAATTTATTTTCAAATTCACATACATTCAAACTGGGTTTGGTGGGAATGTTCCTGGAAAACCAGTCAACAGAAACCAGTAAACAGTAAACCAGTAAACAGAAATGGACAAGCAAAACACAGAGGGGCGCGGATGGATCTCCAAGGCACGATGCTGAATGAGAGACTCCAGACTCAAAAGGTTACATACTTAGGATGCCATTAAAATGATGCTCTGGAAAAGGCCAAACTCTAGGGACAGAGAACAGATGGGCGGGACCAGGGGCGAGGATTACAGTGATGTGTTTATCGATTCACCCACCGAGGGATGTTTAAGGGACAAGTTTTTCTTTGGACATGAGTTTTCATTTCTCTTGAGTAAATACCTAGAAGTGGGATTTACGGGTCATTTGATTGTGTAAGTTCAATCAGGAACTTATATTGTCTTACATAAACCAGTAAGCCCAACTACTTTCCCAAGAGGCTGTCAGCCAGTCAACGTTTAAAGTCAAAACCTAGAGGAGTTCCCATTGTGGCTCAGCGGGAATGAACCTGACTAGTCCATGACAACGTGGGTTCGATCCCTGGCCTTGCTCAGTGGGTTAAGAATCAAGCGTTGCCATGACCTGTGGTGTAGGTTGCAGACACGGCTCGGATCCCACGTTGCTGTGGCTGCGGCGTAGGCCGGCAGCTGTGGCTCTGATTGGACCCCTAGCCTGGGAACCTCCATATGCCACTGGTGCGGCCCTAAAAAGGAAAAAAAAAAATCAAAACCTAGAAATTGCCCCTTATCACTCTCTTTCCTTAACTCCCCACGTTCCATTTATCAGCAAGTCTTCCAGGTTTGACTTCCAAACCAGCGCTGCAAACAGTCCATTTGAGCCCGCCCTCACTGCCACCCTGACATGAGGCACCGTGGTCTCTGGCCTGGGCTACACGTCTCCCACGCCCTCTCTGCTCTCTTTTCCTTCAGCCCATTCTCCGCAGAGCAGCAGAGCACAGGAGGGGCCCCACGAGGGGGCAGCAGTGAGGAGGCAGGGAACGGGGCTTGTCCATCTCGGTGAAGGCCAGCTGACCGCAGCAAAGCCAGTGCGGAGGGGAGTGAAAAGATGCCCGAGATGCAGGCGGGGGCCGGTTCAGCCAGTGCTCTCAAGGCCAAGTGCAATGGGACACTGATGGAGGCCTCGAAGCGGGAATTACCTGATCAACCAGTGATGCTTTAGGAGGCGGGTAGGGGGCCTGCCCCCTCGGTCCCCATCACGGCCCCACCAGCCCCGTCACACACTTAGAATGGTTAAGGACCACAGGAGTTGGTGTCTTGTCTTTGACTTTCTCCTTCGAGCTGTTTCTGTGATTTTATGAGAGCTTGCCAAGCAGGAAAATACCCCCTAGGGATTGTTGAGAGCTACACACAGAGGGGAATAATAAGACGCACAGTTCCGCTGAGTGGCCTGGCCCTTCGGCTGAGCCAGGCTTTCCAAGTCCATCTAGCAGACCCTGGCTCCTGCCAGCTGTCGCTCACCTAGCTTCACTGAAGCTTCTAGCTCTTTGCTTCCGCCTATGATCCCGTGCGGTCCTTTGCTGTTGGCATATGTTCCCCCCGATATTGGGAGATTCTCGAGAGAAGTCAGTTTCCCCGTCAGTCCCAGCTCCCTCAGGGGCTGAGCCCGGCAATCTCCACCCAATTGCATATTCGCAGGGACCAACCGAATATTTATTCTGCCCGAAGAGCTCCACCGGGCCCTGTCTTCTCCCCTGCCGACACAGTCTTTCTTTCATGCAGCCTTCCCAGGCTGGGGCCCAGGTCCCCTCCCCTCGCCAGCCCCAGCACTGCCCCACAGCTCGCGTCTCCGGCACCGTCCTCACTGCCAGCCCGTCAGTCCTTCATGCCTCAGCCTCTCCTCCTCCAAAGGAGCCTTCTCTGAGTCACACTCCCACCCACACGGAGCACAGTCCCAACACCCGAGGCTTCACACCCCCCTGGCAGAACAGAAGCTTTGCATGAATTTCATGAGGCTGATTTCTGGCCGGGGAGATCCCAGTTTTCCACTGCTATCCGTGACGAGAGATGCGAAACCAGTGCTTCACAAAAGCCACATCGTCAACAAAACCGCTAGCATTTACTGCGCACTTACCATGTGTTAAGTAAGAATTGTCATAAATTCTTGACAATGCTTATCTTTCTAAAGTCAAACCAGTGAGGATCTCCTGGGTAATAAGAGAGCTTTCTCAGACTTCCCTTTTCTCATCTGAAGGATGGAGAGGGTGCCTGCCCCTGGTGATGTTACGTGGAAGAAATGAGGAAAGGAAATAAGCTTGGCAGGGCTGGGCGGTGGGCGTAACAGGAGCTCTTCCTCCTCTGGGCTTGTGGTCAGGGAAGGGAGAAGGGCCCAGGACAGAGGCCTGAAGAAGGAGCAGTTGTTTCTGTGGACGCCCTTTTGAGCAGGGCTGATCCTGAGCTAATGAGGATGGATGAGGCCGCGTGCTGGATCCTAGAAGAGACACACCACGGATGCAGGCAGTCGTGATGGCCAGAACGAGGAGCCCCCCTGTGAACTGGCAGACTGGACCACTCCCCCATGTTTTATGCTAAAACCACCTTTGTGCCTTTGTGCCAACTGGGCATCTGCCGGAGAGCCAGCCCCAGGTGCAGTGCCTCTTCCTGGCCCTCCCTTCTCTCTGCAGGAGCGAGATGGTACAACGCTGCTCCCAGATGGAGAAGGGCTCCCTACAGATCCGCCACCGTCCCTCTGGGTGGCCTTCAGGTGTTCAGCCAGCCTCTCTGAACCCTGATATCTCACTTGACACACGGGCCTAATCCCTGCCCCCGTCACTGGGTTGATGTGAAAACGAAAGGGAGTCTTACGTGAAAGACACAGTGACAACAAGACAAATTCCAAAGGCTCCATCCATCATGAGGACTTCCCCTCCCGCACTCCTCTGACTGCCTTCTGAATGTTAACAGCGCGCCTGCTACAGCACTGCTCACAGCCTGCCCTGGATGGCGAGGGGTGGCTCGCTTGTATCTGTCGACCAGACCCCGCTCTGGATGGGGGCGGGAGGATGGGAGCTGGATCTCACTCGTCTTCCGTCTTGACTTTGGCCACTGTGTGCAGCACAGTCCCAGGCACGCGAGAGATGCCTGACACACGTCTGATGAATGAGAACGTGCTGCTCAGTGTCCGGAGGTGGGAGGAGGCGTGTGTGCTGAGGTCCACAGCAAGAGCCCCCCTCGAGTGAGCTGGCAAGGCGGGTGGGACATCGCGGGAGCACTAGAGAGTCTGGGGCTCCCTGGACAGTCCAGCCTCTCCCTTCCATCATCTTCCTGCATTCAGAACGCCTTGGGGGAACTGGATGGAGTCTTTGAAGCAATTGCTTATCTCTGAAATTGCTTCCTCTTGTCTTCTGGGCAAGTCCCTGAAAGGGCGGCGGAGAGCCCCAGCTGCTAATATCCAGCCTGCCGGCCGGAGTGATTGCTCATCAAACCCCAGAACCCAGAACGAGTTCAGGAGGGACTGTGGACGACCTTGGCCGCGGAGGTCTCAGACAAACGGCCACCCAGCGCATCGGCCCACATTAAGCAACAAACATGATTAAAGGCCAGAAAATAGGACCTGTGAGGAAAGGATGAAGCCATCTGTTTTGATTTATTGTGGAGGAGAACAAATAACAATGTGCAAGTCGGTGGAAATTTTCTACAAGAAGGATGGCGATGCCCAGCACGGAGAGGCCGGAACAGGAAGAGAAGGGCATGGACGGCCTCGCGGGGGCTGGTCAGACGTAGGAAGAAAGAACTTGGCCACTGCCTGGCGATCGGCACAGCCGGGGGCCGGGATGGTTTCCCAGAAGCAGCCTTGGAATCTGGCTTTCAAGGTAAAAATGATGATCCCAAGTCTAGCAGAGAAACTCAACAATTTTTGCATCTGGGGCTGAAAAGAAATGACCGTGATGAGCTTTAATATTTCTCCCTTCTGAGCACGTCCAGGACTCCTGGCTAATCCGCCAGACAGGGTGTGAGGGGATGAGGGTTCAGAGAAAATGCCAGCACCAGTCTTTGAAGAGGCAAAGCCCACCCATGACAAGGGTTCTGCTTCTGGCCCTGGGGCACGAATGAGCCTGAGGCGAGGTGACAAGGCTCTCCCTACCACTTAATCAGTTCATGACAGAAATCCCAAATCAATGGACTGTGACTGGGGTAACTAGTGCACTTGCAACCAAAAGGAGCTGTGTTTTTCAGCATATGGAGTTTTACCAATTAATTCGTCAATGAACATCTCGTGGTTTCCTGTCTTGATCAGGAACCATGAGTAGATCCAAAGAGTGTGTGTTGCATCTGTTAAAAATAAGTGAATCTGCTAAATATAAAAACACGTATCACAGATAGAAAAACCACCTTCTGATACACAGCTCAATAGAAAACACTGTTGTTTTAAAATTGACTTAGGATCTGTAGTAATTTATATTAAGGTACAGGGAGACCCAGAGACATGGCTGTCATGAAGGAAAGATGCACTGATATCCTCAGCTCCCTAGAATCTGAAGGCACAGCAAGAAAGGTCACAGGGGGAAGCGCCAGGGTGGGTTGGGAGGCAGGGGGAGTTAAGGGAGAAGCATGGTTAAGAGCCTTTATTGGGATTTCTGTAGGAAACGCAAGGCGAGGCAGGGTAAGCAGATGAGGATGGGCTGGTTTGAATAAGTTCAGAGGGCCTTGAGACACAGGGCCTGTCCTGAGCCATCTGGTACCTGCCCCTCCATGAATAAGGCAGGTGGATGGTGGCCCAGAGTGTTAGACCCCACAGAGGAAATGGGGGAGAGGGATGCGGGCTCTGGATTGGTGAGTTTGCCTCTGAAATGCGTGCTCACAGACCAGCCACTCACGATCTCTAGGAATTAGCAAACCTGGGGCTGGGGGGCAGTAACTCCCCATGGGCAGCACGGCCCGAGATACCAGAGCATCAGAAATACAGAAAATAAAAAAACAGAGTTAATACCACTCTACACCCCAAAGTGTAAAATACAGACACAGTTCACAGGCGCGTGGATGTTGGTGGACAGCTGGAAATGAGGGAACTTCAAAGAGATGAAAAAAATATTTTAGGCAAAGCCATACAAAAGAAAAAAAAAATAGACCAGCAAGTTTAGAGAAATGGGACAAGAGGACTGAGAACAGGGATTAAAACTCATGCTTCCTGCCCCCTCCGTCTTTCTGCTTCCCCCTGAGTGGAGAGGGCGAAGTCACTGTGAATCTGTGATCTGTAAAGCATGCCCTGGAGCGAGAATGGCTTTTCCAGCCAGGATGCATGCTGGCTAAGGATGCCACTGGGAAGGGTTTCTTCCCCCAGTGGACCAGAGATGTTCCAAGATCACAGATAGCAGTCCTAACCCAGCTGTCTACCAAGTCTGTGTAGCCACTGGAAGTGGGTCAGGTTCAGCGGTTACGGAACCTGCCCCGGCTGGAGCCATGATGGAGAGCTGCCTGGCTGCCAGTGGGTAATGTCAGCAGCAGAACCTTCTCCACTGCCTCCACCACCACCACTGCCGACGGTTAGACGGCCCTCCATGACTGCTTCCCTTGATTTCCCTCCTTCTGGAGATGATAATACAGCTGGCACTGTTTTGTCAACTACAACGGCCTGCGTCATTTTCAGAGCCAGCTCATTCATTTGACGTTCAGTTTGCTGAACTCCTGCTAGACCAAGCCATCGTGCTAGGTGCTGAGACACAGCCGTGAACATGAGAAACACGGGTCATTCCCTTGTTTAGAAGAGAAAGAAGGATGATAAGTAAACAAAATAATTAGTTTAATTACACATTGTGTAAATGCAGTGAGAGAAATCAACAGGGCTGTGTGGAGGAGAATTAATAAGTGAACCTATTTGGAGAGATCAGGTTTGGCCTCTCCGAGGGGAAGTCACTTAAATTGAGAGCAGAAGCTGAGAGGAAGCCAGCCTGCGCAAGGCAGAGAAGGTGCCCTCCACACAGATGGAGCTAGAAGCACACAGGCCCCAAGGTTGGAAGAACAGGACTTGTTCTAGGAACTGAACTCCAAGGAACGTCAAGGAATTTGGATTTTTATTCCAAGGGCAGTGGGAAAATTTGAAGCAGGGGCATGATGTGATGAAATTAATGTTTTTTCAAAAGGCTGCTTTGGCAGCTCTATGGAAACTGAATTTCGGGGAGGAAGATGGGAAGCGGAACAATCAGCTGGGAGTCTGCTGAACAGTGTGAATGAGAGAGGAGGGCCTCTTGGACAGCAGGCGGGCTCAGGGTGTACTGCCGGGCAGCAGCCCCCGCGGCTGAAGAGGGCTCATGGAGGGGGGCAGTCAGGGAGGAAGAATCCAGCTAACACGAGGATTAGATGTCGGTTGGTGGTGCCATTTTGAGATGGAGAAGACTGCGGAAAGAAGACCCTTGGGAGTTAGTTGTTGTTAGGATATTATTATTAGAATCATCATAACAATCATGATGGATTAGTGAGAATTATTACTGATTATTAATGATGTTCAGCCCCAACTCAGGTCTCAGAAAGGGTGCTGTTGGCATCGACATTCAGTTTGGCCCTAATGCATCACATTCTCTCCACCCAAACATCCCGTCCCCATCTTTGACTCAAGAGCACAATTTCTCAACCTCAACACTGGGGACACTTAGGACTAGAAAATTCTTATTGTGGGGGACTGTCCCGTGAACTTGCAGGAAGCTGAGAAGCATCCCTGGCCTCCACCCACTAGAGGGCAGCAGCACCATCTCCCCCAGTTCCGATGATCATAAATATCTCCAGATAGCACACATATCCTCTTGTGGCCCAGTGGGTCCTGCTTGAGAGCCACCAGATGGATGGGTGTGGACACAGGAACTGAGAGGAGGGTGTGAAACGTCACATGGGAAGGACAGACAGCCTGCCAGCAGGGCAGGAAGTTCTCTAATTTGTCCGTCCAGCAGCTCCTGGGAGAAAGGCAGTCTGGGGCTGGGAGAAGGCCTCGCTAGTTGCAAAAACCTGCACTACGGACATGCAAAGCATCCAGGCCAGGTGTCGCCCCATGACTGCCTCATTTAATCCCCGTAAGCACTCATTCCACATACAGCAAAGCGCAGGCTTACAGAGGTTTAGCCGCATGCCTCTGACAGTCGGGTCACTGACTGCTGGGGGCCCTGTGCTCTTCCTTGTTGCCACAGCTGCCTGGACTGGGGACTGTGCCACAACTCACAGTAGCATCTGTGTCCCAGGACGCTCCGGCTTCAGAGGAAAAAAAAAAGCAGGGTCTGTGACCCTTTCTTATGCCACCAGTTACACTCCTGATCTTCCAACTTGTCCCTCAGGCCCAGGACTGTGGGAACTCATTGATGAGGGTCCTGTGTCACCTCTAGAAGACCGTATCGGAGAGACTTTGGCTACTGACCATCACTGTCCAGCCACCACCTCACCACCACCAGGATCCCCACCAGCCACCTAGGCTGGTCTCAGCTCAGTCTCCCATGAAAGCCCAGTCTCATTACTGAAAGACAGCAACCTTCGAGCTGGACAAGACAGCTCATCAAAACTTTAAAGAACTCATTAACACTTGAGTCTCTCCCTAATAAGGTCAAGAGCAGGCATAATCCCCAGAATTTCCTCACCTTGGGGCAAGACGCCCAACATGCCCTCCTCCCCGATACACCCTGTTGGGCATTTCAGGTTCAAGCCTCAGGGGCTACGTGCAGAGGCTCCATGGCTTAGTCCCCCAAGGCATGTGACGGGCACGGGCTCCCTCTGCTTCCTGACTGTGATTTTCAAGCAATCCAGTCCAAGAACCACATCACAGTGGCAAAGGGCTACTCTGTAAGTTCCTGAAGAATTAACTGATACTATGTAGTATTTCTCATAGTTCCTGACAAATCCCCCTCCAGGCATTCTGTAAAATGTTTGCTAAATTGAACAGATGGAAAGACAGAAGGATGAATGAATGCACTGGATGGTGAGTGGCTGGATGGGAAGGAGAGAAGGAAGGAGGGAGGGAGGGGAGGAGGCTGGGAGAAAGGAAGGATTTAAGAAGGCTTTGAGGGAGTTCCCGTCATGACTCAGTGGTAACGAACCCGACTAGTATCCAGAGGACATGGGTTCGATCCCTGGCCTTGACCAGTGGGTTAAGGATCTGGAGTTCCCGTGAGCTGTGGTGGAGGTCGCAGCTGCAGCTTGAATCCAGCATTGCTGTGGCCATGGCATTGGCCAGCAGCTGCAGCTCCGAGATTCGACACCTAGGCTGGGAACTTCCATATACTTCAGGTGTGGCCCTAAAAAGACCAAAAAAAGAAAAAAAAAGGAAGAAGCAGTCTTTGACTTCACATTATTTACCCTGCTTAAAGTCACTCTTCTCATTCATAAAATCTTTTTTTTTTTGCCAATTGGGACAAACAATCCTATTTTACTCAACAAATAATCCAAGGGTAAATCTATAGTTTAAATAATTCTTTGGAGACATAGCAGACGACTGCAGTGTATGGGATTTATGTGGATTCTATCTGAACAATCTTTATTTTTTTATAAGTGTTAGGCATTATAAAATCTTATAATTTGTGCAACCAAGTTTTTGGCTTTTGAGGAAACACCAGTGGGATAGTATGTAGGTTTTTATTTTCTTTAATTTTTCAGTCAATCCATATGTTATCCACTTGAGATAGGGTGAAGAATAAAGTGAGTACATACTCAGATGTTGTTTTATGGAGCCAATCATCCCCACAAACCGTCACATTATTGACCCACGATCGAAAAATCTGCTTTATGAAAAACTTAAATATAGAAGACAGAATTGTTGCCTTTTCCGGGGACTGTTCATTCAGTGTACCCGTCAAAAGGAGCCCAAGCAGCCACCACACAAATGGAACACTGACTCTATCACATGCTGACATGGGCTCTCCGACAAGTCTGTGCACCTGTCTCCTCGTCCACAAAGTAGAGACGATGACAGTATCTATTTCCAAGGGGACCGAACTGACGGAGATACTGTCTGTAAAGCTCTTGATACCAGGCTTGGCATACAGCAAGCACTCAACAAATAGCTGTTATTATTCTTCACTCTGCGAAATGACTCCTTTAAATAGCAAAAACCCTTCATGAATCTTAAAAAAGGTTTTCATTAAAAAAAAAATACAGAAGAACAAGAAGACAATGAAAGTTGCCTCCAGCCCCACCATTTGTAACGATTAAAGAACAAAGTGGAAATTGCAGCCCCTTCTCCTCCAATCCCAACCCCCATTACCTAAACGCCTGGAACAGGGTCTTTTACGCCATGTTCCTGCGCTTTACTGCATATCTGTGTGTGTATAGACACTTGTATTTTTCACACGAAAGCAAAACCGTGCTACCCCTGTTGGTCTGGGACGTTTCACTTGACACTGCGTCATGGAGAATGTTCCCGGTCAGCTCGAGCAGCCCTCACCTGGTCTTGTTTTAGTAGCTCTGCAGGACTTCACAGCACTGATGTGCCATCATTTACTTAGCCAGCCCACTACTGATGGACATTTAGGTGGTACTTCTAATGGATTTCAAGTGGGATACGACAGAAAAAAAAAACCCTTGTGCTTATACATTTAGTAAATACATGCCAAGCACCTGTAAAGAGTTTGGGAGAGCACTACTGAATTAAGGATGGTTTAGAGGGTTGTGTTTAAGTTGACAGTGCATCGTAAGATGTATGATTAATAGATTTTTTTTGAGATTTCCCTCCTATAGACCTGAACTGTCATTTTTATTTTTTTTATTAAGGTATAGTTAATTTACAAGGGGGGGCGGCCAATGTCTGCTGTACAGCAAAGTGACCCAGTCATACATACAGATACACATTCTTTTTCTTACATTATCTTCCATCATGGTGAACTATTATTGTCAACATCATAATTAGCTCCATCCCCAGGACCACCTGGGCCCTAGACCCATCACTCAAAGGAGAGCTTGTTTCTCATCGATTGAGGGGGGTAGGGGACAGGAGACCCCATTATTCTGCTTGCCTGAGTGGTTTTCCAGTCTCATCATGACCTTAGGAAAGGTAAGCAACCAGGTAAAACTGGCCACCTGCCCCTGGTCACACCTTTCTTTGGCACGCAGGCCCCCATCACATGCTCACCTCCTTGAGATGAATGTGTTGTGTTCCCTGGAGAAGGCAACCAGAAGGCTCAGAGCCCCACAGTCAGGGAAGACCCACCCTGCCCGCCCCCAGGCAACGCGCACATGCCCAAAAGGAAAGTACTTTGATAAGCCCAAGGTTCAGGCTGTTTGTGGAAGGGATCATCCAAAAGTTACCACTTGGGTCACGTTTCCACTTTTCCCACCTACTTTAAGTTGCCTCCTGCCCCTAGTCACACAAACAGAGATTCACCTCCACAGACCAGCCCTCAAAGTTCTCTGCCACGTGGCCTCCACCAACCATTCCAGCTTTATCAGCCACAGGATCTGGCCTGACCACTCACTCCCCATCTTCCCAGTGCACTGCCTCCTGTCCTGCTTCCCATTTTGGTCTCTCTGCTCCATCTGCCTGCCCGTCTCCAGCTGACTGAACCCCACAAGGCATTAGGGACTTAACACCGAGACTGCCACCCCAGGAAGCCTCGGCTGAAGCAGTTGTGTCTGCTTTCCACATTATCTTAATATTCACGATGCCTCTCTCCGTCAGCCTCGCACCACTCCTCTTGGCATATAGTGTACGGCTGATGTCCTACATCTGATTATCAGGTCCCAGACGACAGGACTCCAGCCACGTACGGCATTTCTTACTATCTACTGTCCCCAGTACATAATCAACACTTCATGCATATTTTACAACATGGCATTGAGTTAAGAATGTGACTTACAGGCACCATAGTTAAATTTTCGAGGCTTGTTTTCTGGTTTCCCCAAATCAGAATCTAGTTGACAGGCTTCCTGTCTTGTTCGGAGGAGATAAGAGCTGGTAGGCTTCCTAAAGTCACATCATTAAATCTTCTTGGCCTCCAGTAAGTGGGGAGGGAGCGCTGGTGTCGGTGTCGGGGGTTGGGGGGAAAGAGTTAAGTAGGGTCCTAGCTAAAGGGAAAGGAGGGGTATTTGGGAAGCTTGGAAGATAACACACGGAAAGGAACTCGGGAACAAGTCACTTAGACCAGAGAGGCTATTTCCTCTGGTCCTTGTTGCCGGCCCCCAAGAGAACGGACAGCTTCTTGACAATGTGGGAGCCCGGAGCCCCACGCTCCGCCCTCACCCTGGCGGCCTCTGTGGGGTCCCCCTTCCCACCTGCTCCCGCCCTGGCTCCTCTTCTTTCAGCCCCATCACCCAGGAGCCAGCGTGTACCCCGCCTCTGCTCAGGCTCTGAGCTTTGTGGAGGAAGCCCCGGGGGTGGCATGCTCCAAGGCTGAGCTTCACACCTTGCCATGCCCTTCCGGAGGGCAGTGTGATGTCGCTGGAGTTCACAGAACTGCACGCGTGCCAGGGGCCCTTGCAAACTCAGCCTCCACGCCTTTCTCTCCGGCTCCGGAGGAAACGCTCTTTGAGGAGAGGGAAATTAGAAGCATTCCTGTTGTCTCTGTCGCTCCCAAATCAGCTCTGCGGACTGCAGAGACATCCCCTCCGCTGCCATCGCTAACCCAGTGCTTAAAACTCAGGCCAAAGAAGGTTCTTCTGAGGTGCAGCCCCGGGGCAGGCACTGTAGATAGAGGAGAGCAGCGGGGCCGCCCTCGCTCACCTCCGCCTCACCCACATGCGCTGACGCCACCTGTGCTCACACCCTCCCCAGGCCGAGGCTGGGAACCTGGCCAGGGTGTGGGACTGTCTGAACTCAGGGCCCCCAGCTCAGTGCCTGCCCAGCACAAGGACTTACGAATGCAAACACACAGAGAATAAAAGAATGCATTTATCATCAAGTAGAGAATGCCAGCGGGGAGCCCAGAAGTACTGAGAATTCACCATTCAGCAGGGTCCTAATCCCTGGGAACCGGTCGGGGATGGAATCTGAGGATGGCGGGGCCCTGAGATCACAATCACCTGGGCATTTCACCTGTGCATTTGGCAGACCGCTGCCCTCCGGAGAGAGGCCAGGCAACCCGTGCTGGGGCTCGGTCCTGGACAAGGCATTTCTAGAGCTTGGAAATGAGCAGCCTGAGGTCCCGATTCCTCTTCTGCATTGCACATGCTGTTTGAACCTGGATAAGTCACTGATCTGGACCTTAGCTCCTCATCTATGTCATGGAAAGAGTGAACCTAGGTCCCACCCAGCTTGGCAACTTCAGGGCCTGCCTTTCTGATCAACAGTCTCCTCACCGGACCTGCCC
This sequence comes from Catagonus wagneri, assembly GCA_004024745.2. Lineage (NCBI taxonomy): Eukaryota > Metazoa > Chordata > Mammalia > Artiodactyla > Tayassuidae > Catagonus > Catagonus wagneri. Next base: position 782,152 of record PVHT021183616.1, read on the forward strand.
ATCCATCCATCCTAACCGGGGTCTTGGTGGAGGATGGCTGATGGAGAGGACAGAAACTGGCTGTTCTGAAGGACAGTTTCCATCTCCTCCAGGCCCCAAGCCCTAGCTCTTACATGGGTCTCCAGGGTGTAGAATGAAGATGAGGCAAGGAAGCCACGTTGAATTATCTATTACTGAACCAGAGAATGCTCAGGTGATCAGAACTTACCAACCGTCTCCCATATACTTGTCTGAGCCCTGCTGTTCACCTCACTTCTCTGAAGGGTGAGATTTTCCTAGCTCTCTATGGAAAAATACGGCATTAGTTTCCTAGGACTGCTATCGCAGATTACCAGGCTAAAATCAAGATGTTATGGATCAGGGTTCCTTCTGGAGGCTTTAGGGGAGAACCCTTGCCGTTGCCAGCTTCTGCAGCCTGCTTGCATCCCTTCGCTTGTGACCGCATGACTCCAAGCTCTGTTTCCATCATCACATCCTTTTCTTTGACTCAGACCTTACTGTGTTCCTCTTATAAGTACCCTGTGATTACAATGGGTCCCCCCAGATGGCCCAGAGTAGCGTGATCTCCCCATCTCAAGATCCTTATTTACAATGGCCAAGATAGGGAAACAACCTAAGTGTGTTTCAGCAGATGAATGGGTAAAGAAGATGTGGTACATATATGCATTGGAATACTACTCAGCCATTAAAAAGAACAAAATTCTGCCATTTACAACACACGGATGGACCTGGATGGTATTAGGTTTAGTGAAATAATTCATACAGAAAAAGACAAATATTGTATGTTTCACTTATATGTGAAATCTAGAAAAACAAAACAGAAGTTCCTGTTGTGGCTCAGCAGGTTAAGAATCTGACAGTGTCTGTGAGGATGTGGGTTCAATCTAGCCTTGCGCAGTGGGTTAAAGATCTGGCGTTGCTGTGGCTTTGGCATAGGCCAGCAGCTGTAGCACCAATTCCACCACTAACCTGGGCACTTCCATATGCCACAGGTGCAGCCTTTAAAAACAAACAAACAAACAATTGCATATAGTAAAACAGAAACAAACTCACAGCTACAGAGGACAAACTAGTGGCTACCAGTGTGGAGAAGGATGGGGAGAAGGGACAAGATAGGTGAGGGGGATTAAGAGGTCAGACTCCCAGGTAAAAATAAGATACAATGATGTAAGGTATTGCAAAGAAAATAGAGCCAAAATTTTATAATTACTTAATATGGAGTATAATCTATACAAATATCCAATGGCTATGTTGTACTCGTGAAATTCATGTAATATTGAAAGTCAACTGTACTTCAATTTTTAAAAAGATATTTAACTTAATCACATTTGCAAAATCCCCTTTGTCATGCAAGGTGACTTATTCACAGATTTCAGGGACATCTTTGGGGGGCCTTTACCCCTAGTCAGCCTGCCATTGGGTTGGTTTGTACCCCTCCCCACGTTCATTCCTGAGTCACGCTACAGTTTACCCGTCTACACATCTGTCCATAATCAGTTTTCCCTCTGCTGTCAGACATCCTCTTTCTCAGGACCCTGCACCCCGGACCCCATCCATCCTTTTCTGTCCATCCTCCCCAAGCACCCCTTTACACGGCGTGTTATAAACACTTCTTCTGAAAGTGCAGGGTCAGGAGGGTAAAATAAAAGCCGAGAGCAGGAAATAGTCTCTACCCTGAGGTCAGACACTGTCAATCCTAGAGATTTGCTGAGCACGCCCCCCACCCCCCAGCTTTCCTGGCCCACGTTTCCCCTGAGCTGCCGCCTGCATCCCGGCCTGCCCTTCTTCCTGCTGCTCCTGCACGGCAGATTCCTGCAGGTTTGGCTCTTCACCTCCATCTCTCCCTTAGAGACCCACCTTTTGCATTTCCCAAATACAGAAAATGCCTTCTAAACACAGGACTTATTCCCGCTCAGCAGCTGCAAGGAAACCCCAGAACTTGTGGAAATGACAGGTTTTCCTTTAATATGGACTATCCACCTCTCATTAATTTCAGTGCTGTCATGGGGCCGGTTACCAAGAGGTCTGTGCAAGCCCGTTCAAAGCTAGTTCCTAGGGGTGGGAAGGTTTATTTCCCTTCTAATTGTTCATTCATTCGTTCTATGAGTGTTTATTGGGCATCTGCTATGTCCAGGTACCGCTCTTGGCCTTGGGGTTATAATGATGAACAAGCCAGAGAAGATCTGTGTCCTCAGAGAGTTTATGGACTAGCCAGGTGTACACACACACACACACACACAATTTTCTTTCAAGTAGAGACCGCTCCTCCCCTAGTTTGTGAATTTTAAAGATGACTTCTAATTTTTGTCACCTGACCACGTTATGACAGTGATCTCAAGAGCGCCTCTGCCTCTTCTTTGTTAGATGACTTTATCTCTGCATAAATGAGGCAGAGGAGGGCGGGATGGAAGGGGGACCCAGCCGCACAGTTGTCACAGCCACACGTAATGCAGTTCACAGTCTCCGACCCGCTCTTATCAGGAAGAAGGGAAGCCTTTGCTCTCTGTCTTAAACAGCACTTACTTTGGGGAGTGGGAATATTTGGTGGATTAAAGGGTCTCTTCTTGCAAATCCTGCTGGTGCAAGAGGAAAGCAGTATCTGTGTTCTGAGAGCTTAGTTCGGCAGAATAGATGCCGCAAGAGCGACTGAAAGCAGGGTTTGCTCCGGACAAGCCTGCCTCTGGAAAACAGAGAGCCGGCCATCCACTTTCCCCAGACCTCTGTTTCTGCCACAGACATCCTCGTTTCTGTTCAATGCAGCCTCTAAAACCGTTAAAGCTTTCAAAATCTCCTTGCTATTAGTGGTTGGTTTACTTTCTCCCCCAAAGCTTACGGAAGCTTAAAACTTTAAAGCTGGAAGGGGCCTCGGAGAACAGATGCGTGATTCCATCTTTAATTTTTCCACGTCCACACCTTGCGGGGAGATGAGGTTATCCACTCAGTTGCCCTCTGCTCCCTGGGTTTTCACTCAACCCACTCACTGCCCCTTCCTCCCGCCCCTGCCCCGTCCCCAGGGCAGATCTTGCCTTGAACCCAGTTCTTTGATGTCCTGGGGTTCCCTGAAACTCCATCCACCCCGGGGCGGGATTCTCCCTCCAGTCCTGTGGTGGTTCCAGTGCTGCGAGCTCCTGTCTGCTTTGAGTGTCTTGCCTGGGTTGCAGAGGGACACAAACAGGCCCAGATTTCTGAAGTCAGGGATGGACTCAAGTGGGGCACCCTCGGGGTGCAGCCTGCATTGCAAGAAAGTGGGTTACCGTGCCTGATCCTATTAGTGCAGTGAGAACTCAGGAGGGTGGAGGCCCACTTTCACCCGAACACCCAGTTTAGGAGAAGTTGTCCGCGGAGTGAGGAAAACCAGGGTAGTGCCTGCACTGGTCAGCCCACTGGCCAGGCCAAGCCAGATTCCCCAACGGGGAAGCTGCAAGCCCATGCCACCACCCCCCCTTTTTGGCTGTGCCCATGGCATGTAAAAGTTCCGCATCCAGGGACTGAATACATGCCATGCTGGTGACAAGGCCTGATCCTTAACCACCAGGCCACCAGGGAACTCAGCCCACGGTTCCTTTGAAAAGGAGAAGGGGCAGCTTGGTGCCAGGAGCTACAGCCACTGACCACCCATCACCCCCCTCCTCCAAGCTCGTGTCTCCAGTTCCGGTCAGTGTCCTGGGAAGGGGTGCGGGCTCCCCATACCCACCATGAAGAACCGCACTTTGCTGCACGGGCCCACAGGGGTCAGAACCCACGAGGCCCGGGCAGCCGGGGGATCCCATCCTGGCATCTTGAGTTACTCTAGGGCTGAGAGGAATTTGACTGTGGGGAGCCAGCCCCCCGGAGTGGGGGGCCAGGGCCGGGGCTGGGGCAGAACAGCGGCTGCGGTACCTGCTGCTGCCCCCACCACCGAGTCTCGGTGCGTGTTTATCGGGCCAGTGTTTCCTTCCCTTCCAAACCTTCCCGACTGGGAAATACTGTCCCTGAAGAGGCCCCAGCTGGCACCCTGTCCTGATGGAGATGTCACGGCTTTCTACCACTTCCTCTGAAGATGACTCTGTGGGCCCCAGTGCCCACGGAGAGACGGAAGCCTCTGGCATGACCAGAACAAGCCCCCTGTGGTAGGCAGAAAAATGGTTCCAAAGTTGTCCGCATATTACCCCCCAAAACCCATGCATACGGTACATACAAGGCAAAGGGGACGGGTTTAGTCCTGGAAGATTATCACGGATTATCCGGGCGGGTTTAATGTAATCACAAGAGTCCCTCTAAAGCGAGGCAGGAGGGTGTATGTCAGAGAGCGAGACTGGAAGATGCTATACAGCTGGCTTGGAAGACGGAGGGAGGTGCTTACAGGAGCCAAGAAGGCAAGCGGCTTCTAGGGCAAGAGAGCAGATTCTCCCCTAGAGCCTCAGGAGGCACGCAGCCCCGTGCAGCTCCATGTCAGCCTGTGAGACCCCTGCAGGTGTCTGAGTCACACCCTGGACCTAAGGGCCTCGAGAGGTCCCTCAGCATCTCCCCCTTCTCGGAGCCCCCTCTCCGGCCCCTGCCTCAGCGCTCGCCTGGACCGCATCGCAGGGAAGCAGTTCCCTCTTGCGGTGGGGGGGCTCCTACCCAGCCCCACAGCCGCCCTTCCAGCTCTGGCTTTCCTCACCCCTGGCAGGCGATCTAGGTGCCAACTCAGACTGCAGCCTTTGTCCATGCCACTGGGCCCCCTCAGAGCACCGCTTTTCTTTCCCTGCTCGAATTTCTCCATCTCAAAGAGCCGATCAAGAGCACACAGTGTGGAGGAGGTGTGTGTGTGTGGGGGGGGCTCTCTAGGGAGGGCTTCTTACAGATCTGTCCCCAGGGGCTGAAAACCACTGAGGCTCGTCACCCTCCTCCGACTTAGGAAGGATGTCCCCCTTAAGGGGACTCCAAGGTCCCCCCACCCTCCCTGGGTTCGGATTCTCTTTCACAAGGATTATGAGATAGGCTCCTGGGGAACAGCCAAGATCCAGACTTTCAGAGGGCCCCCACCCCACCCCGGTCAGCCTCCCCCAAGAGCAGGTGAAACAAGATTAAATGAATAACGAGGCAGACGCGAGGGAGACAGTGATTCAGTTCCATCAGCACCGAAGTGGTGACTCGGCATCTGAGGAGCGGGCGGTGGGAGGACAGAGAAAACCCCCATTCGCCCTGACAAACGTGCAGCGGCGGCTCACGCCACTCTCTTCGGGCAGGAAGCGAACTGTACCTGCGACCTGGGCTCTCGAAGAAAAAAGGTGAACACAGCTAGGGGCCTTAACAAGGGCCGGTGCTGTCGCTGGGGCTGACAGTGGTGGGGAGCTGTTGCGATCCCGGACTTCAAGGGGTAAGGGCAGGGAGATTCCAGAGGCCACACCCGGGAGGGAGCGTCCACCCGCTGTGACCCATGTGGGCAGGTGCTGGGGGACTCTACACCCCAGCTGACTTCCTGTCCACACCCCTCCAGTCTCCTGCTGGTGATCCCCACTGACTAAGCCAGCAGGAGACCAGAGGATCGGGGGATTTGGGGTGCAGAGTGGGGACGGCCAGAGTGGACGGGAACATTAACAGCAGACCCCAGCAGGCTTGCCCTGCTTCCAGGTGCTGGCCTCCCTTCTGTTCACAACGTCCCAGATCCCTCTCACTGTCCGTGCCTCAGCTCCAATGTCATCTCAGAGGAAGCCTTCCCGGACCTCTGCATCTAAAGTAATGGCAGTTGACCCCTAAGAATCCCGCCCACAGTGTCCACACAGTCTTGTTAGCTGGTGTCTCTAGACAGGGACAGACGGATCTGTTCGACACCCTGAAATGAAAGTCTGGTGACGGGACCTTGTTTTCTCTCTTAGTCCTAGCACCATGCCTGGTGCAATTTTTCAAACATTTGTTGAGTGGCTCAATTAACTAGTATTTGTTGAATGAATGAATGAATGAATGAATGAGTGAAAGGGAAATCTAAAGGATGACTAGCTGTCCAGGTGATGGGCCGCCCCCCCGGACAGCTGCCAGAAGCAGAACACGGCCAGCTTCACCCCCAGTGCACAGGGCCCCGCTGACCAGCTCCCCCCGACTTGATGCATGGCTCTGTGTAAACTTACACCAAACTAGGATCTGAGCAGGGTGCAGCATCCAGGAAAGACCACAATAGGTTCCCAAGGAGAATTCTACAGCTACATCATCTCAAGGAGAATTCAATGTTATTGCAGCTGGGGCGCTTCCAAACTGAGATTTCATTTAAAGGTAACTGAGCAGAGAAAGACAAATATCATATGATATCCCTTACATGTGGAATCTAATAAAAATGATACAAAAGAACTTATTTATAAAACAGAAACCAACTCACAGATTTCGAAATCAAAGTTACGGTTGCCCAAGACGAAACCATGGGGGGGATAACTTAGGGGGGTGGGATTAATATAAACACACTGCAATAGATAAAATAGATAACAAGGACCTACTGTAGAGCACAGGGAAATCTACTCAATATTCTATAACACCCTATATGGGAAAACAGAATGTATGTATAACTGATTCGCTTTGCTGCACATCTGAAATTAATACAACATAGTAAATCATACTCCAAAAAAACTTTGTTTAAAAAAGGTAACTCAGTTGCGAGGGAGGAAATGAAGTATATTAAAAATAGGGAGACAATGAAAAGATAGACATAGTGTTCAAGAATTATAGATAAAAATTATTTTAAAATAGAAACACATGTACATGTTAAGTGGCATTTATTTTAACAGAAATATATGAGGTCATACACTTCATACAATAGAAGATAAACATGGCGGTAATAAGATGACGGCCTGAAGGTGTTTTTAAGGGCCTGGTAGGTTAGGATACAGGAAGGAAAGGGGTACATGGTAGGGAAGGATACAGGAAGAAGATGCCATCAGAAATGCAGGGAGCCAAATATATTCCATAAAAACCGAGAGAGCGAAGAACAAGAAATGGTCTACAGATGCTGAAGCAAAAAGGAGTTAAGAGATGGAAGTGGGTAGAGGGAAGGCCTTGGAGTTTGAGCTCAGAGAGTTAACACCAACACAGAGATAAAGGGAGTTCTTAAGGAAAAGAGGATTCATGGTTTAATAAGGATATATGGAGGGGGAACTAGGGCAGTGTAGAAGAAAAATGTTCCTGAATTTAGGAATACCTAAACTGGCAGATGGAATGGACCCTCCCAGTACAATGAACTACAAGTAGCCAACACAAAACCATAGAGTCATGATTTTTCTTTAATTTCAAGGATACAGAATTTGACAGGGAGTTCCTGTTGTGGCACAGCAGAAATGAACCCGACTAGTATCCATGAGGATGTGGGTTTGATCCCTGGCCTCGCTCAGCGGGTTAAGGACCTGTCATTGCCATGAGCTGTGGTGCAGGCTGGCAGCTGTAGCTCTGATTCAACCCCTAGCCTGGGAACTTCCATATGCCATAGGTGCGGCCCTAAAAAGCAAAAAAAAAAAAAAAAAAAAAAAAAAAAAAA
>PVHT021183616.1:790631-816816 GCA_004024745.2 Catagonus wagneri
AGAGAGAGAGAGAGAGAGAGAGAGAGAGAGAGAGAGGCGGGGGGGAGAGAAAGGGAGAGAGATGCTACAGAGAAGAGGGAAAGATTTTGATGTAAAAACAAGAACACACCAGCCAAGCAAGGTGTCATTTACTTTTCAAGGCAATACAATGGTTCCTCAGAGATATAAAATTTCCAAAAATATACCATGTTTTATCCTAAAAAGAATGTGCACTGAGGTGTGTACCTTACAACCAAACACTGAGTCAAGGGTTCACAAGAGAAGACCATGGCCTTGGCGGTGACAATGGAGACCACTTAACAGACAGGCCTAAAAAATGATGGCAAAACAGTGCAAATATCATGATTCTTAAAAGGAAAAAAAAAAAGGCAGAATGTAAGGATAACCATTTATCAATATTAAACAAGGCACAACATTTGATAGCATAACAGGTAAATCTGAGAGGAAGAGAGGAAAAGATATAAATATGTGATAGTATTTTCCTCCTATATGCACATAAGTCATTGAGTACTCTTTTGTTATTGATTTCGATAGTATATAAAAAAATACAAGTTTGGCAATACTTGCAAAATTAAAAGTAACTACTGGTAGAAGTGAAAATAACATTATCGGGTTATAAACATGGTTCCATGAAGCTAATGGTATAAAATAAGCAACAAGGAAACATAAAAAGGAAAAACCAAAATAATAATAAAAATAATAATGCAGAAATAAGAATAACAGATCATGTATATAAAAAAGGTAAGTGGATTCAAATCCTATGTTAAAATATATACTTCCAAAATGGTTCAAGAAATAAAGTTAATTTTGTGTTAGCTACAAGAAATATACCTAAAGCGTAATGACTCCAAAAATTTAAAAATCAAGCGCTCAAAAGAAAAACACCAGGTGAAAGGTGGGGGGAAGCAGTAGTGCAGAGAATTCAAATGATAAATCACTTATAGGACAGTCATTTTTTACTGGTGAAATAAATAATCCATAGTTAGATTTAGTAGACTTATTTCTTCATGTACATAACAACATTACATCAAGATATATAAAACCCACACAGGGAACTCTACCTAATAGTCTGTGATAATCTATGTAGGAAAGAATCTGAAAGAGAATGGATGTGTGTATATACATAACTGAATCACTCTGTTGTAGAGCAGAAACGGTCACAACCTTGTAAATCAACTATACTTTAACAAAATGTTTAAAAAGGAAAAAATATACAGTTAGAAGCAAAAAACCAAGAGACATAATAAATGGGAGCATTCTTGAGAAATCCAGAATTCCAAGAATAAATAAGGCCATAGTTATCTGCATAAATATTTAATATTAAATATTTATATAACTATTTTCTTTTCTAGTGACCATGGGACATTTACAAAAATGTGACCATACATTGGGCTCTAAAGAACACCTCAGTGAATTTACTGAATAAAAATGAGTGAAAACACATGAATTACCCATTCATCTCAGAATGCAGAAAGACACAAATCAATCCTAGGCAGAAATGTCTAGTCAATCCAAGACTTGTGGCTGAAACAAAGTACAAATCAAATATACAAAGTGTCCAGTAATGAGAAAGAGCTAGAGAGAGAGAGAGATGAAGACACAAAATAAGGATCAAATAAGGGAAGAAGCCGTAGATACAGAAAACAGGTTTTTTTTTAATATCTGTAAAAAGAGCAATTTTTTAGGAAACTCTAAATTATCAAAATTGACTTTTTAAAAAAGTTGGTGAAAAATCATGGGAGAAACTGAAGAATTTATCAGTGAACTGCCCCTTGAAAAGGAACTGAGCAGAGATAAATTTGCAGGCAGTATCAGAGCCTTCCTTACACACTAAGTCACATCACCAAGGTGAACCCACTATGATGCATGACATCACCTCCCCAAATAAAATTTTTTTTTTTAATATTATTTTTTGCTTTTTTTGGTGGGGGAGCTGCACCTGGGGCATATGGAGGTTCCCAGGCTAGGGGTCGAAATGGAGCTACAGCCTACACCCCTGCCACAGCAAAGCCAGATCTGAGCCGCATCTGCGACCTACACCACAGCTCATGGCAACATCAGATCCTTAACCCACCGAGCAAGGCCAGGGATCAAACCCCCATCCTCATGGATCCTCGTTGGGTTCGTTAACCACTGAGCCACAAAGCGAACTCCCAAGAGTTGTTATTTTACCCTCACAATATCAGCCTCCTCTTCCATCAGGTAGCTTAAAGATTAGCATACCTTTGCTTTCTTCAGCCTCGTTCCATCAAGAAGCTCCTGATTTTTTAAAAAGAGCAGACCCTGTTCCCTGATGTCTAATCAGTGGAGCCAAATCATCATCCACTCCCCACATTTTAAAAACAGATGGAATTTTTTCATCAGGGTAGGTTCGCAGGAAGGGAAAGATGCCTGGAGGACGAGACCCTCTTCCACAAAGAAGCAGAGACAGGTCTGCAGAAGTGGGGTACTGAATTCAGGGTTTTATTGCGCTTCGCAGATACTGCATTTTTCACCGGTTGAAGTTCTGTGGCAACCCTGCTTTGAGCAAGGCTATCAACACCATTTTCCCAACAGCATGGCTCATTTCCTGTCTCTGAGGCACATTTCGGTAGTTCTCACGAGGCTGCAAACTTTTTCATTATGACTGTGTGTGTTAGGGTGGCCTGGGATCACTGACCTTTGACGGTACTATTGCAAAAGATGACGACTCACCGAAGGTTCGGATAATGGTTAGCATTTCTTTTTTTTTTTTAGCAATGAAGTATCTTTTTTATTAAAAGCAATAAAGCATTTTTAAATTAAGGTATTACATCTTTTTTTTTGGACACAATGCTATTGCACATTTAATAGATGACAGTGAAGTGTAAACATATAGATACTGTGAAGCCAAAAAAGCTCGTGACTTTATCACAGTGGTCTGAAAGTCTGAAACCCATCCTGCAATCCCTGAGATTGGCTTGAATGCACTCAGTGTGGGGGCGGGGAGGGGCTCTCTGCCAAGATGCCAAGAGCAGCCTGATGGCGGTGACACTGGGGAGGGCTCTGTGCGCGCATGCACCCTGCATCCTGGCCCTGGGTGGGCAATGCCCCCTCGTTAATGACCCGCCCGCTGCTGACTTGGCCTGCCCCAAGGCACTGGGGGCCAGGAGCGCGGGTCCAAGCTGGCAAGGCCTTGTGCGCTGGGGGGAGTCTTCACGCACTTATGACAGTAATTGTAATAACGACCTGTGAGAACCGGGGGTGCGAGCTGGTCCGGAGGCAGGGCCCCAAAGCCGGGGAGAGGGAGGAGGGAAGCGGACGGAGAGGGGAGATGCTTCCCCAGCACTTTTAAAAACACGCCTTCTAAACAGCTCCAGGTCTGGGTTTTTCATTCAGCTGGATGTGCCCAGGCATTTTCGTTGGGCTCGGGCTCCCTCCCACCCTACCTTCCCAGCAAATCCCTTCCCAGCGCTGCTGATTTCTGTCTTGCGGACCATTATGGAAATCTGGCTTCATTTCTCCTCCTAATTTATGATCTTGTTAACACGCCCGCCTGCCAGATGGTCCTGTTCTTCAGGTTGGGAGATAATGAGATAAACAAAAACTGCTTTAAAGAAGCAAATAAGAGGAGTTTTTCCCTTAAATGGGCCACTCTTCATTCCTCCAAACGGGCTTGGGAGGCCTCTGCCGCCGCGGAGCCCTGGAGTCTAAGCAGGTCAGGGGTGCGCGGTCCTCACGTGGCCCCCAAGAGGCAAGCTCCTCCTTCCCGGGGGTCTCTGTCCTGGGGAGTTCTGCCCCAGAAAGAGACAGGCACATCCCACCCAGTCTGCGAGAGCCTGGAACAGCTTGTCCTCCCATGCTCCTACTTGCTGACTGCTCTCACTTAGCACGGTGGACCGTCATTGCTTATTTTCTTCTTCCCTGATGCTCTTTGAGCGCTCCGAGGCTGAGGACCCTCTCCTTCCTCCCGAACCCAGAATGCCGAGCGCCAGGCCTGACACGTAGTTGGCAAATATTCAACAAGTTGGCAAATATTCAACAAGTAATTGTGAGACACCTCCACTAAGTACTGCTGCAGAGAAGAAGGAGGTGAAGGAATCAATATACATCATCCAGTGGCAGGACCAGCAGAATCCATGAGATGGTCTGTAGAGACCCCAGCCCTGAGGGAGCACTGTGTCCTGATACTTTTGAGGACACCTCCCCAGCCAGATGAGACACTAGCCAAGGTCTGACCATAAATGCACACACTGAGGAAGTGATTTCTCTTATTCTTCATCTACCCTGAACCCTGGCATGTGGGGCACTGGGAGGAATCTCAACGGCCATCTGGTCTACCCTGCGTCCTCAGCCATATTCGTACACAGGCAGGAAGACAGCACTCCAGCACTCACCACAGAAGAAATAGGCAGACTGCCAACACTAAGTTCACACTAGCAAACCAAGTCACTAGGGCAGCTGGTAGCCAGCCCAGGGGCCAGCCAACCAGGTCTGCATGCCACATCCAGTGCCATGTGCTTTCACGGAGTTTTATTAGAACATAACCACACCATTTGTAACCTACGGTCTATGGTTACTTTCAAGCCACAATGGTAAAGTTGCATAGCTGCAACAGAGAACACACAACATACACAGCCTAAAATAGTGACTCTCCAGCTCTTCACAGAAAGTTTACTGACCTCTGAACTCAGAAATACACAGGGAGCCCCATTCGTGCCCTTGCCTGGGCTTACATGAGCATGGAAGGGTCATTACCACATCCACGGACAGGAGGCACCAAGAGCCACAGCAATGAATATATGAATGAATAAAGTTCCCAGTTTTAGCAAAGTTTCTCTCTTCCTCTCTTGGGCATTTCGGAAGATATGACAATCCCTGTGCCGATTAAAGACTGCAAGTTAGGGCGGAAAGCAGATTTCCTTTGTTGTCTTTCACTGTTTGCAAAACAAACTTTCTTCCTAGCTTATCACTCTTAACCATGAACAATGTTCCCAATTTGATGGGATGGGGGGGCCAGCTGCATGGCTTGTCCTAATCCAGCCATGTACCCAGGAAATATATTAAAGCAAAGAGAGCAAGAAAGAAAAGCAGCCCCCTCGCAGTAATCCAACCCTCGAGATTAGGCTCTGGCCAGAAGCCCGTGCTGATAGAGTTCCAAATAATAGGATTAGCCTCAGCCAGAGTGTCCTAATGCCCCTGACTCTTTCTAAGACTGGAAACATTTCAATTTAGCAATTTGCTAATGCCAGGACCCTTTTGTAAATATTCTTTCTGGTCTGCCTGTCTCTTGAATTCCAGCTTGGAAGGAAATTAGCTTGCACTGCCCCCTCCTGAGAACCTGGGGTCTAGTCCTAGGGATGTGACCCTTCTTGACAGCAGGTCACTGGTGACAACTCACCTCCAGGCCAGCTGCCCTGAGGGCCACAAAGTGCCTCTTAGCAAAGATTATTAGAAGACTGAGCAAACGTTTGCCCAATTTGCTTGAAAAGGCAAAAACTTGTTCAAATCTCATTCAGACTAAAGAGCAAAAAAAAGTCTATCATCAGATCAAATCAGTTTCTGTTTTGATGGAAGGCACTGGGACTAAAGAACGGAGAGTACTGTAATACTGGAGGAGAATGGTTGGCTTTCCTTACAGTTTTGTCCAGCTCTGTGAGCTCTCAGTCATTTGGACAAATGGATAACTAGAAGCTGCACAGAACTGCTAAACACTGTCCGGCAAGGAAGTCCAGCAAGGAGTGAGTGGTGCTAACTCTTTGTAGGCAGTAAATATTGATGACAGACTGCTTAGAATCATCACATTTACTAACGGAAATGGTCTTTCTTTTCACTGAAAATGCCAGGGATGCTGGAGTTCAGGCATGGCTGGATCCAGGTGTATAAATGGTGTCATCAGTCATCTATCCCTGTTTCTCTGTTCTGCTTTGCTCCATGTTGGCTTCCTCCTCAGGGAGGCTCCTTTACATCCTTCCAGGTTAGCAATCTCAGCATCCTTTCCAGCAATGAAGGCTGTTGCTCACTGGCTCTGACCAGGCACCCGTGATTATTTGCCCATCCCTAGCTGTGTCACGGCAGTTGGGGGTGATGCAATATCTGTGTCCACTCCTAAAGCCACATGGACAGAGAATGGGAAATGTCCCCCAAAGAAAACTCAGGGGACTGCTCCCAGAGGAAAGAATGGGTGATGGTGGGAAGCATGGTCAGCAGATATCTGTGCTGCTCTCTGCCCAGTCTGTCTCTGATGCTGTCTTGTGTTCTACCACACGGTCTGTGGGTCCTCCTGCTTTGGAACCTTCTCATGCAGGCTCTGCTTCTCGTTCACTATATGTGGCCAGCTGTGAAGTCTCTAAATCCACACCCCCACATAACCCCAAGCCTCATTTGTGTTCCTTGAGTCCCCAAATCAGCCCCTCTGTTTACCCCAGGCCAGCTGTTAGCTCTTGGCTGTCATGCTTTTCAGGGCCCCGAGTTTTCTGGCACTTTCTTTTCACTCTTGCCTCCACGGTCTTCTCCTTCTCCCACCCCAACTGCTGAGTCCCTTCCTCCCTTCCAACTATTTTCACAAGCCTCCCAGTCTAATCAAACTGAGTTTCTGGAGTGCCCTTATCCATCATCACTTAAAATTAACTCTCCCTTGAGTATATAGACTTAGTTTTATTTGCATATAGTAATAACAGAGTGTAGTGCTTAAATATATTTTCTGTAATGTGATGTGGCTCTTTTGGGTTGTATCTCATTTGTTCCTCCGCAAATTAATCAGCAAAGTAGGCAGTGGCCCCATTTGTCAAACAAAAAAAAAAAAAAAGAAAGAAACAACAACTCAGAGAGCTCCAGTACGCTCAAGGGTAGATACTAGGAGGCAAGGGCAGACGCTGGGAAGTGGCAGATCCAGGGCACAAACACCAAGGCCACGGGGGCTGCCTAAGATGAGAAGCCAGGCTTAGACAGTGGTTCTCAAACCAGGACAGTTTTGCTCCCCAGGGACGGCCTGATTGGGAGGAGGATGTCAGTTTAGTGGCCTCTGTCCAGTAAAAACCAAAGATGTTGCTAAACATCCTATAATGCAGTCCCTGCCCCTCCCTGCCCCACGTGGCACATGTGCACACAGAACAAATGTGCATATTGCCAAGGTGAGAAACCCTGACTTAGGAGTATTCACATATAAAGGGTTTTTCCATCCACAGCTGCTAAGGGCCCTCCCTTCTGTTCTCAGCCACAGGCCAGCTAAATCAGCCATTACTGTTGCTTCCTCTCCATCAGAAAGGTGATACACAGGCCTGGGTACCAGGAGCAGGGCGGAAAGACACCTCTTCCCGCCACCCACCCTAGTTTGCACAGGACCAGCGCCTGCTGAGGTCTGGTCTGTGTTTCTAGGGACTGAACGGAGAGGCGGGGTAGAGACAGGGCTAAGAGCTGTGGGGCGCCCGAGCGAGTGGAGGCAGGAGAAGGGGCAGGGGCAGTGGGTTAGCTATCGTCACCATGGAGCCAGCGTGAGACGGGAAGAGCAGGAAGGATGCTCGGATGTTTGGACTTGAGCGCAAGGAGACTCGAGCATCCCAGGTCACGGAGGAGGGAGCAGTGGGGCCTCCCTGCCGCCTCTGCAAGCTTCAGGGAGTGAGATTTTTAATGTGAGTCTAATTAAGTCAGAAGCAGTTTCCATTATTCACACTCTGCTCCAGCAGTTTCTGAGCCCACACGCTCTACCACCCTCTGGAGAGGTTCAGCCAGTGGTGGCTTCAGATCCATATTCAGTGCAGAAGGAAGGGAGGGCGGCCAGGCTCCCAGATGCCAGCCGGTGGGCAGAACGGGGCCAGAGGCCGGACCTGGGCCAGAGGCCTTCCCTGACGCTTCCTGTCTTGTTTCCTCCAGGCCGTGCTGAGAGGTGGTGGGTGGGGGTGGGGGGAGCACCAGAGGGGCGTCTGTGGATGATGCCTGGGGGGCTGAGAAGCCCAGGGAGAAGTGTCCACCCTCGGGAGCATCTCCAGGTGGATAACCTCATCCATCCACCAGATAGCATGGCCGATGGCTTTGTCACCTGGTCTGGGCCTCCCAGGAGAAGCAGGGCAAGCAGAGATTCAGGATCAGACTCAGATCTCACACCAGTTCTTAGCCTCTCTGACTACAGATGGTGGACGGAGATCCTCCAGGAACCTCAGTTTCTTTGGGGTTCCTTAGCCCGGTGCCACTGTCTCATAAGGGGACAGTCTCCCCAGCGCTAAGATTCTCTAGAAGGAGACCAAGCTTGGGGCCGGGGTGGTGGGGCGGCTCTTAGGGAGTGACTTGAAGGGAGCGACTCCTGTCGGCAGAGTGAGCCGTGACAGCTGACACGGAAACAATGACCTTAAGTGGGGATTCTGCCAGGAAGTGTTGGGCCTGGAGAAGGAGGGGGCTTTGAACAAATGGAGCCAGGAAGAGAACAGCCTGGGAGGTGTCCCTTTGGATGGGGGCGGGGGTGGAGGAGTAACGGCAGGAAGGCCGGAAGCAGCCATCGAGGGATCCCACGTGTGTAGGGACTTAATGCCAACTTGAAAAACGGCTGTCTATTTTTGTGCAGTTGAGGGGAAACGACTGAGATTTTTGGGGATGTGAAATGTGATATGATTCGAGGCCTGGATGGGAGATGTGGGGGTGGGGGAGTGGGGGCGGGGTCCTGCCTGGATCCTCAAGTTCTTCTTGGAGCTTTCCAAGAACGCCTCATGCAAGAGCCAAAAGCCCACGGAAGGTAGAGGGTATGGCTCCAATCTGCTTCACAGATTATTCGGTCTTGGCCCAACAGCACCATAATTACAAATGCGGTAAGTTGAATGGTCATTCAGCTGACTCAGAGAAACCACTGTTGCGCAGACCAGCGAGCTGCCTAAACCTGGGTGAAACAGTAGAAGATGATCTGGTTTAGGAATGAAAAAGGCTCTGGGCTTAAGGCTCAGCTCTCCCTTTACCAACAGTGCGAATGTTGGGAGGGGCGTGTGTGGGGATTATTTAACCTCCCCCAGCCTCAGTTTTGTTATCTATAAAACCAGGATGATGGTGGACACGTCACAAGGTTGTTAGGGAGTAAACACTGGAAAGCATCTGGCCTGGATCGCAGCGCGTGGGGAGGGCTCGCACGCCCAGCCCGCCTTGAGCCCCCGTTCTGATGGGGCCTCGGAGTTCCTCCACCACAGGTCAAGGCAAAGGCGGTCTCCCCCCTGGAGCTGAGTGCCCTACACGAACCCCCCGAAATCAGACCCAGCTCAGGGTCTGTGTTTGAGCAGCCTTGGGGGTCCGAGCCCTAAGCCCCCTTCCTCCCTCTTTCTCCGTTGCTTCACTATTGTCACACAGTCCACTCTCTTCCCCGGGTACCACATGCCTCTCTTCTCTCCCAGTCACACCAACCTCCATCCCAGAATTCCTGCATTCGTAGGAAGGGTGCTCGGAGGTCAGCTCCCTGCCCTCAGCATCTTCTGGCAAGTGGGGACCCTTCCCTGACCCCCTAAACACGAACAGTTAACTTTTCCATGGATGTAAAGAAAGTTCTGGAAACTTTGACCACAGATAAAGACCACTGTGAGCTCAGGGGACCACCCTCGTCTATAGAGGAGGGTCATCTCTGATTGCTGTGGCCACTTTGATGATGAGTCAAGTATGAGTCTCTGTAAGGAAAGAAAGCAACTGCTACTTGTCTGGGACACACACACACACACCCTCTCTCTCTCAACCTGCCAAACCCCCACCGTCACCCCCACCGCCCCCCCACCATCCCAGGTTCAAGTCAAGCCACAGGTCCTTCACCCCTGACACATCAGCAGGGGTGCCATATGGATGGGCCCCAAAGCAGAAGAGCCACGTTCGGGTTCCAGATTCCCAGCCTCACCAACCTCAGAGCCCCTGGCCTCCCCGCACAGCCTGAGACAGCTGCCAAGTCCAGGAGCCCCTCAGAGACCCTGGCCTTGGGGCTCCTGTCAGATGGACAGCAATGAACAGGGAATAACGCTTCATTACACACACACAAAAGTCATTTTAAAACGTCTTCTGTAAGGAATTCTTTTCTCCCTTGTATTTTTCCCCCCTGCTTATTCTTTTTTTCCTACTAATTTCTCATTTGAGTCAAAAATTATTTCACCGGAGAGGTGGTGATTAAATCGGATAATTAGGAGAAATACCAATTAAGCCGGGCTGTGCGAGCAGGAGGCAGACCTCACTCACGTCGCTATTGGAGGCTGCCACCCGCCACCCCAGGATCACATCCATGAGCTGAAGAGATGGGGGCTTTATCCCCTACAGAACCAAATCAGGCATGGGGGAGGGCCAGGGGCAGAGGCTTCCTCGCCCCACAGCCCTTAATGACTGCATCATCCCCACCCCTTCTATTTCGTCAGAATCTGTGCCGTAAAGTCCCAGCCAGCCCAGACCCCTTCCCTGCCTTGCTGGTCCTTAGTGTCCTGGCCCAGACCCTGCCAGCCTGGCTCGATGCCCAGACCGGCCCCCTCCATCCCCTGTCCATTTCCTGACTCACCAGTTACGTATCAGCCAGGCACCCGGAGGCACACATGCACCCCCCTTGGCACCCACACAGAACAGGGAGCTTCAGAAGGTGGGGGTGAAAAGGAGTTTCTCCAAGTGTGGTCTGTGGGCCTCTTGCATCAGGATTTCCCTGGGTAATTGCTTAAGATAACGGGGTGCTTAGCTGCAACACAGTGAGAAACCTACGAGCACCGAGGAGAGACAGGGCTAGAAAGTTCCCACTACTATGGGGAAGCTCTTGGATGCCAGGCTGAGTTTGTACTTGTTTTGGTAGAAAACACGGACCCGTTGGAGGGTAACAGCTGACATGCAGGTCTCATGTGTGGGTCTTGCCCCCACACCAAGTGGTTCTCTGACACCTGCTCGGTAGCCTACAAAGCAACTCAGTTCTGACACTGTCTCCCCAGACAGAGCAGAAAGTGTCAGATCCCAAAGGCTAGGGCTCCATCCTACAAGACCGCCCCGTCTCCCCCCGGGACCCATTCACAGGTTTAGGTGGTCACCTCAGCTTCTGACCAAATGGCTATAGATTGGAGGTTCCTATGATCCTTCTTTGACTTCAGAGAGTAAAATTACCAAGCTATTGTCTTGTTCAGGTGGTTGTGAACCCAAATGCCTTCAAGAGCTAAGCATAGAATGAGATGAGGCAGGAAAGGGAAAACAATAAGGAATGGTGGGGATTGGGGCAAACTGGAAAACATGGTCTTATTTAAAGGATCCAGCCAATTATTGAGCTTTCTCCAACCATCTCCACATGGGAATGCAGATCCTGTGTGGCTATAGTTTCTCATTTTCCAAGAGAAGTTGGGAGTCAAGATTTTGTATATAATTTCCTAATTTTTAAACAATAAGGACCAAAGAAATACCTGCGGAGGCTGGATATAGTTTGCATGCCTCCTCCCAGAAGTACAGACTGAGCCACAGACTCTAGGAAAGAGGAGTTCCAGGGCCCCTATCCTAGGTCAGGCCCCTTTAGATTCTTTCATCGGGACCAACTCTGACAGGGGACGTCCTGAGGCCTTGACCTGGGCAAAGGAGACAAGAACGGCAAAGAAAAGGGAAGAATAAGGAGGAACCTGCCATCATACAAAAACAGCCCAACTCACGTTGCAGGACCGCATCTAGAAATTCTTGTGTCTCAAATGTCACTTTCACGTGCCCTGCTTTTCATCAAGCCTGGGAGGCAGGAGAAAAGTGATCTGACTTATAGGTTAAAACAATCACTCCGGCTGTGGTGAGGAGAAAAGGGGGTTGTGCCGGGGTCAGGTGAAATAGAATGGGCCACTGCAGAGAGGTCCTAGCAATAGCTAATCCCTGTGGCTACGGTGCATCAGCAGAGGAGGATGGGACCACGGTGTTGTGGATGGGTGTGGCTTTCCCAGACTCTGCCTTGAATACGGCAGCAGTTTTTGTCAAACCATCAGGAAAATGCCACTGCAGGAGCCCATCACACCTTATCACATATTCGTCCTAAATCTCTCCCCGACCCCCAGACTGGCCACCAATTGTCACCAGTCTTGGTCTCCACAACTGAACTCTCAAGCTCATCAAACATCTCATGTCTCCGAAGATGTTCCCAGCAGTCAACTTATTTTCTGTCTCCTTCTCTCCGTGAGCTTCCCCACCCTCCCCTCCTCTGACTCTCTCACCTCTTCCCATGTCTGCTCCTGAATACGGGCCCTGCACCCCCAGCCCTCTAGCTCTGCGTAGCACCCCCTGAGTGCTGTCAGAGCCCTCTTCTCCTTCGCTGACTTTGACCACAGAGAAAGAAAAGGGTGGAGTTTCCTGAGACCTTCTGAGAGAAAGGAGCCAGCCCTCCTTCCTAACCCCCAAAGTGTCCTCGAGGCACCCATGTCCCATCCTTTCTCACCCTCCGTTAGAATCACCGGTGTGAGTGTCTGTCCCCCTGGGGGCCGGCTTGCATGTGTCTTCTACCAGAGAGAGAATAAAGGAAGGAACAATGAAAAAGGAAAAGAAAACAAAAAAAAAAAAAAGGAGGAAGAGCAGGAGGAAGGGAAATGGAGCGGGGAGGAGCCTGGACTATGGGGCCAGACAGAGTTGGGGCGGAATTCTGGCTGAACCATGGAATAAAGGGGGTGACCTTGGAGGAGTTTCTTTACTTCTCTGAGCCCGAATCCCTACCTTTGTCAAAGGTTGGCGTGGGGGATAGACTGGGAGTTTGGGGTTAGTAGATGCAAACTATTACATTAAGAGTGGATAAGCAATGAAGTCCTGCTGTACAGCGCAGGGAGCTATATCCAGTCTCTTGTGATGGACCATGATGGGAGGCAATATGAGGAAAAGAATGTGTATATGTGTATACACACACAGAAACACACACACACACACACACACACACACACACACACACACATACTGGGTCACTTCTATACAGCAGAAATTGGCACAGCATTGTAAACAACTGTATTTGAATTTTTTAACGTTAAAAAAAAAAAAACGAAAGGTAGGCTCGAGGATTTGGGGAAGTGACGGACCTGCAGTACTTAGCACAGAGCCTGGCAGAGTCACTCAACAAATGCTTGCCAGTTCACTTCACTGTCATTATTATCATCACAATGAGGGGGAAAGGCAACAGGGCTGGATGTGGCAGCCACCCCATCCTGCTGTCACAAGCGTGTCCTGTGGGCACCCTGAGCAGCAGTGACACAAGGCGGGCTTTCCTAAGGATGCGTAATTACCCTCCAGCTGAGTGAAGTTTCTCTTCCAGAAATAAGGGCAGGGATGCGGTGGGGGTGGGGACACAAACTCCAGGGTCCACCCTGGAGCAGAGGCTCATGGGGCCCGGGATGGCCTGCCTGTTGAGTTGGGAGTGACCGAGGACACTGAGAGGGGGTATAGGAACAGCTCTCTCTCTTTCTCTCTTTCCGGCTTCACTCTCCCACCACGTCCCGCCCAGGTCTACCTCCTCCAGGCAGTGATAGGTTCTGTCTCAGCAAAACAGCTCTCAGCTAGTTAGCACTTCAGAACGGGCTCATCTGCGCTAAGATGTTAATGTGCACTAAGGCTGCTCGTCTACAAGCAATGCCTTACATTAGTCCCTATTAAATAGTGGCTGCAAACATTTGCAACCTGCGCAGACTGAGACTGAGGCCTAGTCGAGTGAGTCGCTGGCCCAGGCAGTGTTGACAGCGGGAATCTGACCCACTGCCAGAGGCAGCATCTTCCGCTCCTGGCCCATTCCTTCTCCCACCTCCGCATTGCACTCAGCGGCCACCCCTTCTGGGAAGTCTCAGGAGACACAATCTGGAAAACCAGCCTTGTCAAGCCCCAGCATATTTAGGGATGGAAGCAAGACTGTGAGGTGCTCAGCTCCAGGGGGCGCCCCTCTCATTGCGACCTCCATGCGTGGCAATGCCTGTCTGCAATGGCGCTGTGCACAGCCCAGGTACTCACATACCACAGCCCTGGACTGAAGGGGCTTGGAACACTGTCAACTACCCAGTTTTACGGGTGAGGCAGAAAGATAAAATGACCTGCCCAAGATATCCTCTGGTGTCAAGAGGAGACCCTCAGCCCACATTTTGTACCACACTTTCCCTGGTTTGCTCAAAAGACCAGCCTTCCCTCGTGCACAGGCAAGATATACCCAAAGGTAGTCACGGCCCAGAGATGTCTCTCTCTATATATAAACATCCACCAGATATGTCCAATATGGTAGCCACAAAGTACACATGGCAAAGTGTGTTTAAATTAACTCAGAGGAAGTAAAGTGAAAATTTCATTTTCTGAGATGTACCAGCCACATTTTAAGTATTCAGGGGCTACAGGCGGCTCATAGCTACCACACTGGAATTTCCATGATTTCAAAAAGACTACTGAGTGGACTATAGGTTATACTGGGGTCTGGAGGAAGACCGGGAAGCAAGGCAGAAAGAACTGTGGGATTTTAGCGGGGCGGTTGTCCGGGGTGGTAAGCACTTCTCAGGCCTGAACTCGTTCAGCCTCCACGAGGGCTGTGATGCAGATGCTCTCACGCATCCCTTTTCACAGACAAGCTCAACAAGGTTCAATCACTTGCCGTCATCACACAGCTTGTAACGGATGAGCCAAGACTCCGACTCAAGACTGTTTGATTTCAGAGGCCAGGTGCTTAAATACTAATCTCTACTGTTTCCAGTGGATAGAAAAGGATATAGACCCAAGTAGAGGCAAGCAAACAGATGCTATTTTGAACTGCAAAGACAGGGAAGGGGCTCAGAACCAATTACGGGAAATAATGAGCTTTGTTCGGTCATAGAAGACCAAGGGGTGATGTAATCCCATCTCCGAGAGTGGGAGCCAGCCATACAGGCAGCGGCCGTCCGTGGGTACCAAAGGCCAGGGAAGAGAAGAGACATGGCGCAAAGGGAATTCGGGTGCTTCCTGAGCACTGAGCAATGGAGAAAACAGAAAGAGACACTCAGAGAACAAAGCCCCCTGTCTCACACCTTCATCATAACAAGGTGCCTCACACACAGGGGACAAGAACATAAGGAACCTTGTTCCTTCTCTTCATAGTGGAAGAGGAGGAGGAAAGATGGTCAGAGACAGTGGAGGATTTGCCGTGGCCACTGCTTTGCCAGGAAGTGGACAAATTCCTTGATACCCAATCACTTTGCTTTTCCCTATTTCCGCTTTGGTAATTTGGGGGCCCCTCTACTGGAGCCCCAGGGACAAAGGGGGTGGCCGCAACGTTTGGAACTCAAACCCTGCAGATATTCAGTCCAGCTCCTCTGCCCTATGAAGTTGCAGGAGGCTGAGGCTAAAAGCATCTGCTACTTGCCGGGCACTGGGTTGCGGGGGCTGGGATTTGCAAAGCAAACCCGATGTCACTTGTACGTGTGAGGGACATGTCCTAGTGACCCTGAATCCAGAGGAGTCTGCCCTGCATGCCTTGGAATGGGTTTGGGCACAGAGCCAGGTCTCAAGTTGTCTGGTTGCTGGCTTCGGGTCTGGTCTCTGGGAGCGACCTGGGGGCAGGAGGATGTAGGCGGGTGGCTGGGAAGCTGCAAGACCTTTCTTCAACCATTTCCTTTCTGTCTTATTTCTTCAGAAAAAGGTGCTATTAACACTCACCCTTTGTAAGAGTTGGGAGGGGTCTAGACATCCTCTAGCCAGGCCCTTCCCAACACTGATGAAGACACTGAGACTCAGAGGGGTTGAGTGACTTGTCCTGATGGCCGAGCTAGTTGGTTGCAGAGCCAGGGCCGGACCCCGGGGCTGACAGATGGAGATTTGGATGGCAGCTCTCGCCACGCAGGGGTGACGCCCTTTGCCTTGTATCCGGGACTGGGAGCTGAGTCACCAAATGCAACGTGAACAAAAGCAAAAACAGGCTCCTGTGGGGTCATTTTCAATCCCTGGATTTTTCCAGCAGGGCTGGAGAGTGGACCTGGGGCTGGGACTGCGGGTCTAGAGGGAGATGGGCCTTTGATCTTCCTGATGTCACTGAGGTTCGTGAAGACTGTGGCCCATTGTCCCCGCTGACTTGCACCCCTGCTCCCACTCCTCAGCCTGACAGTCCATCCTCCTCCTCACGTCATCTCTGTGGTCACCGCTGGCTTCCTCCGCCCCTCAGAGCCCGGCCTCCAAGATGATTCTGAATGGATCTTTGAGGTTTCCTATGCCTTTTGGCCTCAGAGATGTAATAAGCCTTCTGTGCAGTGTTGTCATTGTCAACGGTAACACAAATGGCTGGATTTTAATTGATGGTATTTACTGACTGGCATCTGCTCTCTGCAGCCTGTGCTTCGCTGCGCGCAGCAATGTGTGCGGGGTGCAGCCAGCCTTCCGGCGGCGGGGATCCGTACCCTCCATGTACTGGTCTGCTCTGTCCGTGTCTCTGTACCCCTTCTCTGTGTGCAAGCATGTTAATGTGGATGCTCTCCGCACCCTCTCTCATGCCTGTCTCTGTGTGTATTTAACCTTGTACTAATGTTCACAATGGAATAAAAACAGAACCAAAAGAGCACAACGCCTTCTGGCGATTTTTAAACCTAGGGGGGATGCTCATTTATCTGGGATGGATGGGTGAGCTATTACTGAAAGGCAGTGGGCTGGAGAGAGCGTCTCAGTGACCTTGGCAGGGCCCGTGAGCCTCTCGGCCCACTTCCGAAGGAGGCGCAGATGAGAAGGTGGTCACGGATGAGGAGGACGAGGGGAGGCTTCAGGTGAATCATTCCAGTCCAGAGGGTTCTGCAGGAAATCTTCAAGTGCAGAGCAGAGATGAGGCAGCTGTTAGCACACCATCTCCTGATGTCCCTGGAACTCCCTGGCCCCCAGTCTTGGGTAGATTTTCAAACCACTCTGCAAAATTTCACCTTGAGACGTGCCCTTTCGTCACGAAGAGGCTGTCCATCGCTCCTCTGCCACCCTCTCGGCTCTGATCACAGAAGCCCAGGAATTTGACCCGCTTAGGGGACTTGTCCGCAGCTTCTGATGTGGTCCGGTGTTAAGGAATGAAGCCAGCATCCCTGGACTTGGTCTACCAGGGTTGAGTCAGCTGCCCTGGGCACCCCATGTGCGGCCACAGCCCCACAGGTGGGCTTACAGGGGGGTGCCACATGCCAGGGGGCAGCTCAGTGGCAGGGGAGCTGATTCTTCCGTGTCCTCCTTGGCTGGGTGCTCTTGTGGCTTCCTTTTTAATCATCCGGCAAATATTTATTGAGTTACCTACTACACACCAGGTGCTCTTTTGGGCAGTGGTGATACAGGCTTGGAACAAGACAAAAAATGGTCCCTTCCCTTGAGGGCTTATCATCTAGCATGGGAGACAGCCAATGACCAAGCACGACAAGAAGACAGACGGGAGCTGGGATAAGGGTCAAAGGCAATAGGATGCAAAGGAGTGACAAGGCATACGCTTTAGTTGGGGGGTCAGAGGAAACCACCACCTCCGCGGAAGAAACACGTGTTTAGAAAGACAGGGAAGAGCCAGCCTTGATAATGCCAGGCAGAGGAACACCACGGACAAGCGCTTTGAGTCTGGGAATGAACTTGCTGGGCTTGAAGACCAAAAATGGGACTTTGGGGCCTGGAGACGCATATCAGCGAGCAAGGATGGAGTCAGGCTTAGAAAGAAGACAGGGCCCCAGAGAGACCGGTGGCTGTGACCATGGTACAAACACAGGGAGAAGCCACAGGAGGCTGCTGACCATCCCCAAACGTGGGCTGTGTCTCGCACTTAGAAAAATTGGATGTGAGGTGTGAAGGAAGAAGAAGAATCTAGAAGGACTTCCAGACTTTGGCCTAGGCAACTGGATGGAAAATGGAGGCTCTAGGGCTAATCCATCCTCTGACCTCCCTCAAGAGCATTTCAGACACCCCGTGCCCACTCCATCCTTCCTGGTCCCCCTTCTCTCACAGGCACCCAAGCTGGGGGAGCAGAGGGGGCACCGCAGTCCTTCCCACAGCCTCTTGGAGCACTTCTGTCTCCAGTCTGGCTCCTTGCCTCTCAGGAAAGAATCTCCTTTCCAGTTGATCATATTAAGTCTCAAGGAAGCACTCCTTTGTCTGAGTATTGCCTTAAAAGAGTCTCAATCAATCATTCTCATTTCTAAGAATAATGAGCTTTGGGGACAAGAATTTATACCTGAATGGGATAATCACACCATCTCGAAACCCTCCCAGGAAGCTATGCCCGCATAAAGCACTGACTGACCCTCAAAGGATGGGCAGGCGGAGGCAGTTGAGACTCTACACCTACACGACCTTGTCTCTCAGACAGTCCAGCTCAAAGTGGGGTGTGAAGACCCAGTTCTCTAGCTGGAGGTTTAGACAGATCCTGGGTGTGGGCAGGAGAAGGCGCTCAGCCATTGCTGGGAGAGCGCCGTCCTCAGACTTCACCCCAAGCCCATTACCAGCCTCGAGGACAGGGAGCCTCTGAGGAATGCCCGAGGCTTCCTTGCTTCCTGGGGGTGTAGCCAGAAGCAGCACGTTCCCACCAGAGAGCTGCTTACGGGCCGGCTAAGAAGTCCTTACTTTCATCCTTGGCAGCACTGCCCCATGGTTAAGACACAAACGCCACTGACACACGGCTGGTCACAGCCGGTAGGTCCTGCAACAAGAGACCAGAAGCCTGGAGGATGGAGACCCTGGGGTGCGGTACCAAGAGCCCTGAGCCAGGAATGGGCTCTAGTTCCACTTCTCTTGCTCTCTGAGCAAATTACTTCACCACTCTGACCCTCGGTTTCTTCATCTGTGCCAGAGCTGGATCCCTGAGGTTACTCTCATTCAATTTGAACACTCAGTGATTTTCAAAGTAGAATTTAATGTTACACCCTGTGTTTAAAGAAAGCTCTATTCAAAAATCACCTCCTTGAATGGATGATGTACATGATAAAGAATCACTTCATTATCTTTGTCCTTCACAAGCAATATATTCCCTCTCATCTTTGTGCCTGGAGGAACATACCCGGCAGGTGAATCTGTTTGCTTTTCCTTCACACAAATAAAAGAACGGTCTCATCTTCCTGGGTCTTTTTTCACACTTTCTACCAGGACTCTCAGATAACTGTAGTCCCCGGTCACGGGAATCAGCTTACCTTACCCGCACCTTCTGTAGAAATTCTGTTCTTTGTTAACCTTCCATGTATAACTTTGTGGCCATATGTTTACACCACATAAGTAGAATCAAGCCCATTTGGAACCTGACAAAATTTAATTCCCTTTAATTGTTTAGGTCTAAGTAAATTTTTTTAGTATTACAGCAATATAAGTAGATTGCAGACAAGTTAGACAATATGAATTAGTCAAAAAGCAAATAAAATGCTAGCTATCTTACTAAAGATAACCTTTTATTATCTAGCCCTCTAGATTGCTTACTTTACATGCAAATAATTCATATGATTAAAACAGAGAAGCATATTCTATTACACTATTTCCAACTTGCATTTCGTTCACTTAACGCGTATGAATTTGTCGATTATCTACATTTTGAGTTGTAAAGGCTGAGTGGTAGTCCCCTACTTGGAATTCTATATTTCAGTCAACAAATCTGCTATTGTTAGACACTGAAGTTGTTTCCAATTCTTTTTTGCTATTCTCAACAATTTTGCTATAAACTCGCTTAGCTATTCTCTTAGGATCTATTTCTATTAATGAAATGGCTGGATGAAACGGTCTATACAGTTTGAAGGTTTTCGATGCCTATCACTGGATTTATTTCCAGAAATTCTGTAGCAATTGCATACGAGTACCTATTTCCTTTCCCTTTCCCAAGGAACATGGGTCATTTTCTTACTTCATGTGATACATATTTTCCTAAATTTTTTAATCTAAGAGGAGGTAAACAGTGTCTTGTTGTTAACAGGCATTTCTTTGATCTTCGAGAATGGCTATTTCATTATAAATTCATTAATTACATTTCAGTCATTCAGCAGATGTTCATGAATCCCTTCTAGGTGCCAAGCGCCCTTCTAGTATTTCTTCTGAGACCCCCCTGTTCATGGAGGTATAACTTTTAAGTGTGCCATGGCTTCCTAAATTTCTTCATTTTTGACCTGTGCTGTGTCTCTGGGTAACATCCTGTTTTGGTCAGTTCTCTCCCGTCTTCCACAGAGATGCTATGCCCAAGACCTCATTATTGACCTTTCTTAGCCTCCTCTTCTCAGATAATCGGTGTAGAAACTTGAAGGAGAAGATGTGGCCAGGAGACCGGCTGGCTGATCACAGGTGCCCTCGTGGTGTGGGATCCACACCAGTGAATTCTCTGCGTTGCAGAGCTGAGAGCCTGTCTCCCAGGTCCCAAAGTCCCATCCCGTGAGCGCCCCAGAGCTGACTCATAGCGATGAAACTCGCAGGAGCCCCGAGTACATCAACCAGAGAGCCCGCTTTATGATTTGTGATGAAAAATAGAACTGTCAGCAGACCGGACAGTCGAGAGATGCTGCGGTACAGTTTCTCCCTCGGGCAAGTGACAGCAGCAGCCGCTCAACTCACAAGGCGTTTCCTGAGCAGGAGAAAAGGGCGAGGGGGGAAGGTTACAGGATTTGGAAGTCTGTGAGCTTCAGGCTCTGATGCCCCACCTCGGTCGGGTGCCTGGGTGGGCACAGCAGGTGTGTCCCCAGGCTTGGTGGCTGATGGCATCTTGATGTCCTTGTGATCAGCCCCCAACCTGCCGTGACTGTGCTCACAGCTTAGGTCCAACTTGATGTCCCCTCAGCCAAGGGTCTTTTTAAAGTGACTGGACCCATGCTTCACGCCCTGATTTAAAGTTTAATGTTTCGTTTCATTTCCCCTGTGTTCTGTGCATGCATCCTGAGAATGTACTGTGTTTCCGGCACTTAAGACTTGGGCTTGCGGTGGCGCCTGAGCTAACGGTGTAGGAAGACACGACGGAGTTGTCTTCATGTTCTCCAAGGGAAGTGAGTCACCGGTTCTGATGATGTCCTCGTTTTGAAAGTGTTTTTAAAACCCTTTGAAATGACGGGGTGGGTGGATGCGGCTGACCTGTCTGCTCCCTTGACCCACCTCTGCCTTTAGCCTTGGCTGCCCTGGACAGTTCCAGGTGACCTCAGACTCCCTCCTGTGTGTCCCATCTTAGACACATCTTTGTCCAGAAGCCCAGAAACACAAGAGAGTTAACGCGCCTGGGGCTGACGCTCAGCCAGTGGGGGTGGGAGCCAGAACACAAGCGCTCCGACCAGGCTTCGGGGAGGGCTGGCAGTGCCAGGAGGAACATTTCTCAGGAGACCCCTGCACGTCCTGTTGCACACAGCAACAGCCTCGACTGCACACCCTTAAACATAAGGCTCGTTCTCCTTCCTTGCCTCTGTTCCAGAGGTGGTTCTCCAAATGACCTGCAAGCACCCACATCCTGGCGTTGTGGAGCCCCAGAGAGCTGGTCTTACTAGGAGCATGAGGAGCCCTGTGGACTTCCTTTAGAGACCACAGCAGGTGATGACATCGCTGCCAGCGGTGGCCAGGAAAACCCAGAATTCCCCTCAGTCCTTCTACCAACACATCACGGGGAAGGACGTTACCAGGAGAGACCTTAGAAGAGGCTCCAAGTAACTACTAAGACTTTGTGTATCTCTGGGATGCCCGCAGAGGAAGGAGTTCCCTGCCCAGGTTGGGATTCTTGGAAGCCGAGCCTGAGCCGGGACTCCTGGACAAGTGTCTTAGGGAGAAAGTCTTCTCAGGAGGAGGGGGGAGGGAAAGAAAGCTAAGCAAGGAGGTGGGCTCGGCTGGAACCCGGCCCCGCGGAGAGCCTTGGAGCAAAGGGCCGGCCTGAGTACCCTGTGGCTCAGACGCGGGTAAAGGCTGTCCCCTCCCCAACACTACCCTAGAACCCAGCACGGCGGCTCGGATTCTGAGCGGAGGAATTGTCCCCGGAGCTGGGGGCAGATGCACCAGCTCAACAAAGGGCTGCAGGTGGGACACGGGCAGTGTCCACTGCACTTGCCTGAGGGAGGTACCCGTGGGCTGTGAGCCATGAGGAGCTACCTTCCCTTCCCACCGCAGAGACCGCTGCTCTCAGTCATCCCTTGTCCAGAGCTCTCCTCGCTCATCCTCATCCAAGACAGAGCTCCCACTGAGAGCTCAGCGGAGTTCTAGGGACCCTCTCCAAACACAGACTGTAAATGCCGTGACATCAGCCCAAGTCATTGGCAGAAAGATGCTCCCAGGCCCCCATCTTTCCCTCCAGGGGCGAAGGCGGGTCATTGGGAATCTTTATACAAGCTCAACACGAGGGCCCGTCCTCCAGGACCACATGGCCTCCAGGACCGCAAGCCCTCCCTCCAACGTAAGGACTGTGACAGGAAACTCAGGAGGCATCCGCCCAGCCAGCACCTGCCGGGCGTTGGCAGCAGATGTCAAAGCAGCTGCTCATAATGAAACCTCAGAGTCCGACGCCACACCGTCTCAGACCTTCCCTTTAAGAGCCTGGATTCCACTTCCAGTTCCGCTCCTCACGTCCCTGCAGGGGGGTTTCTCAAAGTATGTCTTCCTACCCTGAGAAGTGTCCCCACAACATCCTTCTCGCCAATCCCGGTGTATCTGTTTCATGTCCCAGGAAGAGCAGGGCTGGAGCTGCAGACTTCAGATCCTGCGCACAGAGGAGATATGGTGCTGTGGTCAAGGGCACAGACTCTCAAGCCTAAGGTTCCTGGTCTCATGTCCCGCTGTTATCGCATATGAACTATGTGAATTTGGCAGCTGCCCGATTTTATTTTTGTGCCTCCTTGGCTTCTTTGTAAAATGGAGATGTTGGTACCGTGAAGACTGAAGGAATAAACAGACCTGCGCTTGGCACGTGGTGACAGGAGCTGATCCTACCACTGATGGAAATCAGTGATGAGAAATCGATAGACAAACTGGTGAGCTTAAAAGGAAAAGAGGCTGATGACAGAGATTTGCTGGAGTTTAACACGTTGAGGCAGGGAACACACACACACACATATCCTCACACACACATATCCACACACACACAAACCCACACCCTGTAAACTGCACAGGCTCATTTCATTTGAAATTTATGATTACAGACCTTAAATTGAGATCTGACACTCCCAGTAATGCTATTATTTTTCCTCTGAAACAGTCATTCTCAATCCAGGCGGCACATGAGAATTATCCAGGGAGTTTCAACAATAACTAACTTTGAACTATAGCTTAAAACTATATTTTATTATTTTTAAAATTTTACTGAAGTATAGTTGATTTACAGTGTTGCGCTGACTGTCGTACAACAGAGTGAATCGGTTACACATGTACACATATCCACCCTTTTTCAGATTCTTTTTCCATATAGGTTGTCACAGAATATTGAGTGGAGTTCCTTGTGCTGTACTGCAGGTCCCCACTGGCCATCCATTCCATATACAATAGGGTGCACAGGCCAGTCCCAAACCCCCAATCCATCCCTCCCCGCCCCCACGTTTCCCCTTTGGTAACCAGAAGTTTATAAAACAGATGATATAATTTTAAACTAAACTGTAGTTAAAACTACAGATGCCCAGGAGCCACTGAAGACCAGTGAGGTCACAAGCAGAAATGGGGGAGAGGGAGCAGGCACGGGAGTATCTGGAAAGCTCTGCAGGTGATTCTGAGGTGCAGCCAAGATGGCAAAACAGTCCTCGAAGGTGATCATCTCAGACCTTCTCTCTCCTCCAAACCTCTGCTCCCAGCTGATAAACTTGCTCCCTACATCGAGGAGAGAACTAAAGCCATTTGCGGGAAGCCGCCTCCTCCTCCCGCGGCCACAGTGACTGAAGAGCCTGCCTGTGAAGCCAAGTCTCCCTCCTTCTCGACAGAGGCGAGGGTCCAGCTGCCCCACGTGGTGTTACTGAGCCTGACCTCCCTCCCCCTCGCTCCTTCAGTCACCCCTCTTTCTGCTCAGCATCTGCCTCGCCTCCTGCACAGAATCACTGCTAAAGGCAGACAGCACGCCCTGGTTTCTCCCGGCTTGGGGAAGAACAACACACAGTCAAAAACAAACCCTCTCCTGGACTCTGCACGCCCTCCGGTCCTGACTCCCGTTCCTCCCTCCAAAGACCCATCTGTGTGCACCGAGGTTCACACAGCAAGAGTCATGGTACCCAAGGGGTGGAAACAACCCAAGTGTCCATTGATGGAAGACTGGGTGAAGAAAATGTACAGGTTTGACATGGGCTAATGTGCACCCGGCTACAATGTGGATGAACCTTTGAGGGCAACAGGCCAAGTTAAATAAGCCAGTCACAAAAGGCCAGGTGCTGTATGATTCCACTCAAATTCACCGAATCAGAAAGTAGAAAGATGACTGCCTGGGGCTGGGTGGGGGGAGGAATGAAGAGGCCCGGTTTAACTGGGACAGAATTGCAGTTCGGGAAGACGAAAAGTGTTCTGTGGATGGATGGCGGTGATGGTTGCCCGGCTCGGTGGATGGACTTGATGCCACTGAACTGCACACTTCAAAATGGTTAAGATGGGAGTTCCCAGCATGGCTCAGCAGTAACAAACTCGACTAGTATCCACTAGGATACGGGTTCCATCCCTGGCCTCCCTCAGTGGGTTAAGGATCTGGTGTTGCTGTGAGCTGTGGTGTAGGTCACAGACTTGGCTTGGATCCCGAGTGGCTGTGGTGTACACCAGCAGCTCTGATTTGACCCCTAGCCTAGGAACCTCGATATGCCTCAGCTGTGGCCCTAAAAAGTCAAAAAAAAAATAAAATAAAATAAAGAAAGAAAGAAAAGAGCTTAAGATGGCAAAATTTATGTCATACACATTTACAATTTAAAAATAATAATAATAGCTGAATACACATGCTCTCCTCACTCTAACCTCCCATTTGTTCCTCAACCCACAACCACTCTGCCAATCCCGCTCCAGCCAAGGTCACCTTGACACGCATGATCACCGAGCCAGTAAACACCTCCCCTTCCTCCCCTCGCGTAACCTGGCTGAGGCACCCAGCTCTCTTCCTGAGATGCTCCATTCTCCTGGTTGCCATGACACCATGCTCCTCTTCCTCTCTCTCTCCCCCTCTCTCTCTCTCTCTCTCTCTCTCTCCCTCTCTCTCTCTCTCGCTTTCTCCGCCCAACTGCCTCCCACCCCCATTCTCGGAGCCCCGGGCTTAGGTCGTAGGATTAAGGGTTTCCTCCATTTTCGCCTGGACCTTCTCTCTCAATCTGTTCTTTTTCTAGGAAACTTGTCTTCTCTCATCATGGTAAAGGGCTGATGACTCTCACAGTAACATCTCCAGCCCCAAGTATTTCTCTCGACTCCAAACTCTTACACTCCACTGTCTGCTTGACCCGCCATTCACACGGGAACCTCACCCTCAGCCTGTCCAGAAAGGGACTCTTGATTTTCCCTCCTCCCACTAACTGCATCCAACATTCTTTCCCCATCTCAGCAAACGTAGAGCTGTTTGCCTCTGAGAAGCATCTCTCATTTTCAGCATTTCCTTGCCTCCCATCTCTCATGCACTAGCAAATCCTGACAGTTCTCTCTTCAAAGGCTGCCTGGGGTCTGCCCACCTCTCTCCGTGCCCTCCACCTCTTTAGTCCCAATCCTCATCTTGACTAGACCTTTGCAGTAGCTTCCTTCCTGGTCCAGAGCCCTGGTCCATTCTTCTCTTTCAACCGTATCTCAAGCCTCTCTGCTCCTTGCCCTTAGGCACACCGGTCCCTTCAGTTTCCCCATCCTGCTTGTGTTCAACCCACCTTAACTCTCTCCCATCCCGTGCCTTTGCATGCACAGTACACACGCACACACACACTCACCCACACTCTTCCTCCCCTTACATGCTTCCTCCTCACCTCCTGTCCATTTGCACGGTGAGTCCTCTCCACCCTAAGATCTAAGGAGGCACAGATGTCACTTCCTCAGAAAAGCATGCCTTCCTTGGTCGCGTTCACTCTATAGGTACCACCTTGTGTGACCATCCATCTCTTACGTCTAGTCGTTACCTTCTTAGACTTTATCACCATTTGCAATTATGCATATTTGTTGGCCCTTCGTTAACTCTTGGACTCCATGAGCACAGGCTCTGTGTCTGTTTCATTCACCACTGTGTTTTTAGACACCCTCTGACAGTGTCCTCCTGGGCCTTGCACAGCCTGATTTGACAGACTGGGGTACAAGGTCATCATGAAATGTGATGCTTAGTATTTAAAGCCTGGGTTCAGGTTCTGGTAGAGTCTTCTAGCCATGTTCCAGAAATTTATAATACTGAATTTTCCCCAGTTATTTACTTACGAACAAAAATTTCATGCCTCATTAAGACAGCTGACCT
>PVHT021183616.1:817816-883428 GCA_004024745.2 Catagonus wagneri
AAGACAGCTGACCTCAAACAATGTGAACCAGTGGGATTATATCACTCTTTAAGGCAAGATTTCGAGGGTAATGATTAAATATATGTTTTGTACATAAAGCAAGATTTTAAAAATGTAAGTGTAGTTGATTTACAACATTGAGCTCATTTCAGGTGTACAGCAAAGTGGTTCACTTATACACACGCATATTTCCTTGTTCAGACTGCTTAAAGGTTATTACAAAATACTGAGTATAGTTCCCTGTATTCTGCAGTAGGTCCCTATTGGTAAAGCAAGATTTTTATTAACATAAGAATTTATTTGGTATCCTTTTCAGAAATCCCTAATATCAACTGATCCTCATTCTTAGCTTCAGGTAAAACCCCCTTGAGACTTAAGTCTTCAGATCAGCCCGACTGCTACAATAATACTTTACAGGTAGTTTCCAGAAGCTTCTTTTCCTTATCAAGTTCCCAGACGTGCCTTGAGATCATAGATTGCCTCAGATTCCCTGTCTCCAGAACTGTTTTCCAAAACAGCTGTATCCTCTGCTTGAACAGAATTTTTCAAAGAATATTTTTACCGACGTTTAAACAGCCTCTCGGCAGATGTTTACACTGGTTTTATCTCAGATACTGGCACTGAGCACTCCCTGAGCCTCTAAAAAAACCAGATGGCAAGTTTTCTTGGAATCACCGACCAAGGGTGTTAGTGAACCAGCACAGACAGTGTGTACGGGCTCGTCCAAGAGCTGAGAAGTCGAAGACCTTAAAAAAAAAGAGGAAAGAAAAGAGAGAACGGCATCCTTTTGGCTCTGGTCAGATTTGCTGTCACTGCTCAAGCTTCACCATTTTCCTTTCTGGCAATTTACTCCTCCCGTGGTCCGTGGGAGGATTCGAGTCTGCAAAAGGGAATTTGACAAAATACCGAAAAGTGCATCTGAATAAAAATGCTGAAAGATCACTGCAGAAGCAGGCAGATGTCTCTCTCGTGAGCCAGGGAGATAGATACGCCTGAAAAAGGAGAGCATTTGCTCGGTGCTTCAGCAAGATGTAGAAGGTGTAACCTCGGGTGTGGCCACCAGCTCAGAGACAGGCTGGCTGATGCTCCTTACACAAGCGAGCAGGACGTTCCCATGTGCTGCATGTGCCTACTTGGAAAACGGGGGTGCCTTGATATTCACATCAAATGTGCTTCTGTGTATCTGCTTTATTCTTCATACAGTTATTTCCTGGCCGGAGAGCAGTAAAGAGCTATAATCTCTCCCCACCCACCTTTTTTCAAAAACCTAAAGGGTGATGAATTTACTATATTGTGCCAAGAACTACAATCTTGAAGTGTTTGAAGAGAATAGGCAGGAGTTTCCTGGGGGCTCATCGGGTTAAGGATCCGGCGTTGTCACTGCCGTGACTTGGGTTTGATCCCTGGCCTGGGAACTTCCTCATGTCACAGGCATGGCCAAGAAAAATACGCATACTTTTCAGCTTGAACCGTATGAGAAGGTCACACTTATCTGGTCCCAGGGCTCCCAAAACTCCTGAGCAAGAGACTGGATCCTACTTCTTGGGTTAGGAAACAGCAACCAGTAAAGTCACGGGTAGCAACTTGTGGCAGAGTGGGACAGCAAAGTAATTTTTCTAGAAAGATGAGTTGTTTGTTTTTTTTCCCCCTCCCTCAAAGATTGATGTGGTCCAGAATTACAAAGAAAGTGTTCCGGAGGAGGATGGCTGAACTCATTGCAGATGAGATCTATTTGTGTCTTTTAAGAAACAAGACAATTTTCTGGGTAGCTTACAGGTAGTTTTAACTTATCTGAGTTTTTCTAAAATTTCTGATGTTTTGCTGCAACACTGAGTACTGCTATCATCTGAATTTAAAAAAAATCCCCTTTTTTCAAAGAAAAAAAAATTAGCCATGTCTTGGCTCTATGGCTGTTAGATCACCATTCTGAAAAGTAACTCCTACACGTTCCAGCATCCCAGGAGGGGCATGGCAGATCCCCTCACGTCTAAAACACGCCAGACCAGCGGGGTTTGGTTGCTGCTGCTCTGTTTGATTTTGATTGTTCATGTATCTTTCACCTTGTCCCAGAAGGACTGAAAGGGAGCCTCACCAAGACAAAAGAGGACTTTAAAAGGGGAGAAGGTAACACAAAGATGGAGACAAAGCAAAGCAAGAATTAAGCTAAACTGTACGGTGCCTCATTTACCCACTCTGCCTATTTGATACGGCCGTTCTTACGGCCAGCCAGAGAGATGGACTCTTCTTAACTAGACAGTTCCTAGTGTCCGGAAGAAGAAAACAAGACGACAGCTGAAAGATGTCTATGTCTTGGTAAGAAGATCAAGCTTCTTTGTTCCAGTGGTTTCCTTAAAGGGGATGCTGTGACATAACCAGCCAGGTTACCCTGAATGATGAGGTTCACAGGGCTGGTCCACAGACCCATCTTCGGGAGACTACAGAGTGAATGTCAGTAAAAAGTGGTGACAACGGTTACGCAGTGCTGTGAGCGCCCTGCTCTCTGCCAATTTGATTGGCCTAGATACGGTTCACACATCAGGATGAATCAATGGCTTCTATTTCCTTCCTGCAATACTCCCTGACTATTGTCTCTTGCAACCAAACTCATCACGAATATTGCATGGTAAAGCTGGAGCCTCTGCTCCTGGGCAGAACACATACTCCGCCTCGTGCAATAGATGCTGAATCTGAGAGCAGGTCACATCTGCTTGTGCAAACAAAGAAGCCTGGCCAGAATGCCTGCCTTGTTGTTAGAAAGACCTGAGTCAAAGCTGTGTCCAGACCGTCCCCACAGACACCACTGTTTCCCTCCTGTACCAAGTGGGTCCAGGTAGGTGACCAGAGCGCCACACTTGAGCACCCTCACCACCGCCACCCAGCAGGGATAAAACCGTTTTGGTTTTTAGGGCATGTTTGGCCACGTGCCCACCCCAGGCAAATCCAACTGTCAACACTGCCACGTCATGACACTTTCAGGGAAAAAGAATGTGCAGAATGCATAACAGAACTCATAGGAGATTTTGTGCAAACTGGAGAAAAGTCAGGGACTGCCTATCACAAACAATAACCGTACATGTCTAGAAGGTGAC
This sequence comes from Catagonus wagneri, assembly GCA_004024745.2. NCBI lineage: Eukaryota > Metazoa > Chordata > Mammalia > Artiodactyla > Tayassuidae > Catagonus > Catagonus wagneri. The sequence continues at coordinate 820,906 of PVHT021183616.1, forward strand.
CTATGTCAGGGGTTAACAAACATTTTTTTTTTTGTAAAGGGACAGAGAGTAAGTATTTTGGGCTTTGCTGGCCATACCGTCTCTGTCTTAAGGACTCATAGACAGGAAAGAATCACCAACAATACGTAAACAAGTAGTGGGGCTGGGTTCCAGAGAAACCATGTTTCCAACACTGGCAGAAGGTCAGACTTGGTCCATAAACCATAGTTTGCCAACCTTGGCTCTATGTTGTTCTTTCTGGTAGTAATTATCCAGAAAGACCAAATTTTCTCATCACGTTATTCCTGATTTAACAATATAATGAAATAAACACTATAAAAATGCAGTCAGTAGAAAAAGAACGACTCTCCTTCTCATCTCAGTACTTGTAAAACTGCAAGTGTACGAGTCATCCAGCCGTAGACCCAGAGCAGTGACACACAAGACGGAATTCAAGCCAATTTACGTAGCGGAGCGTCCCGCCAGCTCCTCCAGGACGACTGCAGTGCAGTTTGTATTTTTCCAGCCAAACCAACCATCTTTGTGGAACTCCTACAGCGTCACCCTTACCTGACTCCCGCCCACATGCCCATTTAATCTGTATGGGGTCCATTAGTCTTCCGTATGGATTTCCTCACAGCCCTGGAAGACACATTCCAAAGGTCTTTATGGAATAGCCAAGACCAACATCCACCATCCTGCATAGGAAACCTTGGCCTGGGGAAACCCAAACCCATGGCTGATCAAGTGAGAAACGAATTCTTCGGGTAAAATGTTCAGGAAATGAATAGGTCTGCAATACGGGATGGTGACAACGGGATTCACTTTCCACCTGACATCCAGGCAGGTAGCCTCTCACCTGGAGTGCTTGTTAAGGTCAAGAAGCTAGCGGAGGCGTAGAGCCCATTGTCATGTAGCAGATCTGCAGGATCACATCTTTCTGGAATGCTCCATTCCAGTTTGGCTTGTAAACTCAGCTGTATTAGGAGGCACTGTTGCAGACTCTACGTAAAAAGGAGACTGAGGCCCAACATCAGGGCAGTCACCCGGATTTAGACAGACAGGTGGGCACCTCCTGGTGTCATTTGGAATGTAAGTGTCCACAGGTTACCTTGCACCCCTGAATCAGGCCACCTTGTCTGATCCGATCGCCAAATCTATCAGCAAGCCCCTTCCCCCTAGGTTTATTTGCAACTATGTGTTTGCTGGTTCATCAGTTTTCGAAGATGATGAACTTTAACATAAACTTTAAATGTTATAATGTCTCAGGAACTTACTTCCAAATGCTGGTTTTTTCATTAAGTTATAACCTCCCTAGTTTGTTTTTGGCTACTCGGTAGTATTTATTAACCTAGGTACGGTAGGCGTACTGTACCTAGAAAACAAGAAGACACGATGAAAAATAAATGTTATTGTTTTAAAATGCACAGAATCTACCTAAAGAAGACAACATACATTTACTACTGTACGTAATGGAAGATCTAAATAATTGGGGGATGTATACCATGTCTCCAAAGGGGAAAATTTTCAGTTATCTTCCAATTAACCTATAAATGGCACATAATCCCAAACAAAAATCTGTATGTGTCGATTTCACAACATCAGAGTAAAATATCTCTGGAAGCATAAATGCACGAGACTAATGCGTACATACATACACGCAGAAAAATAACTGATGGACACTTGCGCTGCTAGATATTTAGAGACTGAAAGGTAAAATTAAAACGTAATGCTTAGTACGGTGTGAGAGTTGGAGCAAAAACACAGAATAAGCAGCGTGGGACTTCATGTGTGAGGAACTGTGGTTAACATGGAAAGCACTCAGACACCGCCATCTGGTCGAACCACGTGCTCGATTAATAATAAAAGAACAAGCAGCCTGCACGAGGCCGGCTTCACCTGATGCCCCAGCTTAGCTCTCCGTTTTCTTCTATAGTCAACTTCCGCGTGATCTTTTACAAGATGGATTCCTAGTTCACATCTTCATTTCTTCTAGTTGCTCCTCTACCATCGAAATACTCTCGAAACTACCGAATCACTTCTGGAGGTGAGGTTCACGGACAGGTCCCTCCCTGGGTTACCCTCCTTTACTGTCGTTCATCTAAGCAGTTGTGCGCCGAGCCGCAACTTTGCCGGCTTCCTTGACGGGTAATTATTTGGTACAGGATTCAGACGGGTTTGGATAAGAGGGAGGAAAGACTGCACTGGACCCGATAGTTAACCTCCTTAAAATAAGTTAAATTCTCATCTCATGGCCTAACACAATAAAGGCCATGTATGTTGAAGATTAAAATATCGAAAGTGAAACCGTCAAGGCGTAGAAAAAACAATAGTTGTGCTACCTGGAAATGAGAATGATCTCTTTGAACAGACCCCAACCCTAGGCCCAGGGTCTGTGCTCCAAAATGGATTTTTGAGTTGTAAATTAACACACTGACAAAGAGACAAAACATGGAGGAAAATACGGATAAGTCTGACTACAGTGGATTTTAAGATATTTGTGAGTCAAAAATTGAAATTAAGAGACATGATTTAAAAAAATTGGGGGAAATGTTGTGATGTGCGATAGACGTGAGAACGATATCCTCCCTATGTAGAATTCTTTAAAACAATTTTTAACGAATAAAAATAAGGTAATTACCCCAATGGGGGAGAAATAAGCAAAAGGACCTATAAAAAATAGTCAAAAATACATCAAAGTGGAGTTCCTGTTGTGGCTCAGCGGGTTAAGAACTGACATAGCGTCAGTGAGGATCCCTGGTCTCACTCACTGGGTTAAGGATCAGGCATTAGGTTGCAGATGTGGCCTGGATCCAGTGTTGCTGTGGCTGTGGGATAGGCCAAAGCTGCAGCTCTGATTCACCCCCTAGCCTGGGAACTTCTATATGCCACAGGCGCGGCTATAAAAAGAAAAAAGAAAAAAAGAAAGAAAAAAAATATATATATACATACATATATATATTATAAAGACATTTCCCCTGTCAACATAGGGGAAGTTTCTAAAATTATTAATCTCACTAGTATTCGATAAAATACAATCTTTCCACTTGGCAAAAACTACTCACTCCTCCAAGAAAAAGATAATACCCATGATATAGAGAGGAAATTAGCAACCCAAAGACGTAACACTCAGTCAGCACATTTCATGCACCACTTTAACAAAAGAAAGTCAAACACCACATGATCATCTCAATAGATGCAGAAAAAGCATTTGACAAAGTCCAACATCCATTCATGACAGAAACTCTTACCAAAGTGGGTATAAAGGGAACATACCTTAATATAATAAAAGCCATAAAAAAAGAGAAATTTAACCAAAATCTTTAAAATTACATTCCCCCTAGCCTACAAATTCTGATTCTAGAAATTTTCCCTGGAGCAAACGATTAAGACCTCCAGAGAGCAGGGCAGAGATAGAAAGCATTATTTATAGCTGGCCTTAGATGAAACCAACTTAAATATCTAACAATAGGGAAAGGGTTAAAAACAAAACCAAACCAAACCGCCGTCACCGATTAGATTATGATGCTCATCTATATGTTTGAACGCTCAACTACTATTTACAACCATCACAGAAGAGTTCATTATTGACTCTGAAAAATATCCACAGTATTTTGTCACTGAAAAGTCACATCACAAACAATTTGTTTGTCACTATCCCATTTTTTTCTTGGTGGGATAAAAACAGACATTTTTTTAAAGTTCATTTTTATTTTCTAGTTTTTTCAACAATGACGTGTTAATTATATAGTTTTTTAAAAAAAACAAATAAAGCCAGTAAGAGTTGGAGTTATTTTCAGAGGGGAGACAGAGATGCTTCCAGAGTCTTCCAGGAGCCCAGGAGAGGGGCACCCGAGTGGATAAAGAAGTGCTTTATCACACTTGAATGAAGGTCTCAGAATGCCACGGTATCAAGTTCCAGCAGCTGTCAAGGCTAGTCATTTACGTAACATGTTCTTCTTTGCGGATGGCTTTCCACATTCAGAAAGAAAAGACGCGGTGTGTGCATTCACCACAAACCAAAGCAGGGAAGCGTTTCCTAGCAAGGGCGCTGACCTCTGTAACGACGGTAAAGGACTCTGCACATAACAAGTGAACACGCTTCACCACGGACCGGCACAGCACATGCGGAATTTATTAACGGTCCTTCCGTCCCCACTGGGGAAATCGGCGGATGTCAGCTACTTTATCGTAAATATTCACAGGGCCAGGATTCCCAGGAGACTGATCATGTCTGCTCAGTTGTCTTAGAAACTGATTTGAGGAGAATGTGTCCCTGACAAGATCAACTGTGATGACCTGGGGAGCAGAGCAGCAGCTCAGATCCGGTTAGTGAGGGCTGACGTGCTGGCTCTGTTGTCTGCTGCCTGGGTCCCTCAGCCTGTGCCCTGACCAACAGCCGGGACCAGGGCGAGTTACCACTCTGTCCTCAGTTTCCTCATCTATAAAATGGGGATACTAGTCCCTAACTCCTAGGAGTGACTGTAGAGATTAAACACAGAAACAAACGTGAAGAACCTAGACAGTCCCCGCAGTTTACTGAGTCTCCCACATTGAGGACGCCGGCACTCATCAGTGGCTCCAGCCATCCATGCCCTTCCCCATTCTAGCAAGGCTTTGTTTGTTTGTTTGTTTGTTTCGTTTTCTTCCTGCTCCCGGAGGCTTTCCCCACCACCTACAAATCCCAGTTCTCAGCATAGGGTGATTTCTCAAGGTCTCCTCTGAGTATCAGCTAAGAGAGCATCACATCCTTCTCCACTGGGCTCACGGGTACCTGAAAACAGGTATGCCGGAGCCGCTGAGGGTAGTCTTTCTGGAATAGGACACAGCATCTCTCCACCTCCCCCTGTCCTCACAGTTTATTGAGCGCCCCCAACAGAGACCTTCTCAGACATCTGTGGGTGTGGATAGCGGCTGGGGTTGTGGTCTTCATCAAAGCTAAGCTCTGCCAGTGAGCCTGTCTGCCCGAGACAGGTGCTGAGCCAACCACCAACATGAGCAGGTCCTCCAGTGAAGAAATGTCCTTGGGTATTTACTATCAGCTCTCTTTACATCTTCTGCCTGGCCCTTTGCTCATTACAGACCATACATTATAGAGACCTCAGTCTGGAGTAATCTTGGGTTGATTCGGCCCCTACTACCCCTTTGCACTCCTGCAGTAGCCTCTTGTCTCAGTCCCTTGGCTGGAACAGATTACCATTGACTAAGCGGCTTATGAAGCACAGATTTATTTCTCATAGTTCTGGATGCTGCCAGCATGGTGCCAGCATGGTCAGGTTCTGTTGAGAGCCTTCTTCAGGATCATCTTGCCAACTTGTTGTGCCCTTATCTGGCAACAAAAGGGCCGGAGAGCTCTATGGGGTCTCTTTGAGAAAGGCCCTAATCCCATTCGGGAGGGCTCCACCCTCGTGACGTAATTACCTGCCAAAGGCTCAACCTCCAAATGTGTTAGGATCTCAACACGTGCATTTTTGAAAGGACGCAAACATTCAGTCCATGACACCTGCAAACTGATTTCCCTTCCCCATTCTAGTCACTCCTACTGATCAATCCGCAGGCAACCAGGCCTTTGTTGTATCATCTTCCTGTTTGGGAACCAACAGCCTTTCAGGATAAAGTCAGAGTCTTCACCCTGCCACTTAAAACTGCCATATTCTAGCTTCATTCTACACGCCCTGACAGCAACCTTCCCCCAGCATGCCCCCTCCATCTAATCCAACCCTTGCCCTGCAAACTCTACCCTCACTCTTTAATCTCAGGTTGCCTTTACCTGAAAGAAGTGCCTTCCTCTGATTTCCCCTCCATACAGTCCAAAATCAAGTCTCTTTTGTAGCCTTGCTCAAGATTTAACCTTCTTTAGGAAGCCTTTTCTAATTACAAAAATTTTCAAAATATTTTATGTACCCACTGCAATGCTACATACATATTAGTTCATTCAAAAATATTTATTGAACACCCATTATGTGCTGGCAGGATTATGTCCAGTCCACCCTCCTTTCTCCCCAAGCGCCCAGCATAACAGACTCATTTATTCATCCAAGAGACGTTTATTGAGTGAAAACACTCTGTTAAATGACCTGGGAAATACAAAGATGAACCCTCTCTCGCTCAACATCAAGACACTTGGAATGTGATAGAAGAGAAAAGGTATGCACGTACACGAGCATAACACAAAGTGGAAAGTGGAAAGTGCCCCCAAGATGTTATAAAGCACAGGGGAAGCGCACAGTGAGGAGAAGGCAGCAGTGGAAGAGGTGGTCTCCTGGTTGGCCTTGAAGGATGGATAAGAATTGAGCAAGCAGCTACGGAGGTAGAGATGTTCCGGGAAGACAGAATCAGAACGGAGGAAATCACTCCATCTTAGTGCTGGGGTCATGCTAAGAAGGTCATAGGCAGGAAAGCCGATGCGGTAGGGCAGGGCACCCCTGACACACTCACTATTCCTAAGCCTGGACCATCAGAGCTCAGCGTGATGGTCCCCAGAAGAGCACTCACTGCCTGAATGCACTGGTCTCCTAGGTCCCTAGCAGTCTCACCGGCTTCTGCTAAGCTGCCTGCACCAATTGGATGATGGTTTTTATTATTTATTTATTTATTTTTGCTTTTTAGGGCTGCAACCGGCAGCATATGGAGGTTCCCAGGCTAGGGGTCGAATCGGAGCTACTGCTGCTGGTCAAATAGGAGCCACAGCCATAGCAATGCGGGATCCTAGCCGAGTTTGCAACCTACACCACAGCTCACGGCAACACCAAATCCTTAACTCACTGAGTGAGACCAGGGATTGAACCCACAACCTCATGGTTCCTAGTAGGATTCGTTTCCACTGCACCACGACAGGAACTCCAGATGACGGTTTTTAAGTGAAGGAACAGAAGGACTGCAGGGAGAAGCTAGGAGACTGCTGCCAATGGGGAAGTACAAGAGCCATGAAGAGCTGCATTGCTCTGGGCTGAGCAGGGGACAGGGTCACGGGGCTTTCTGAGGTGGGTATAAGAATGGGTCCTGTAGGCTGGAATTTGTGAGATGCTCTCCAAGTATCAGCCACTGAGCAGTGTGCAAAGAAAAGAACCTAGAAACTGAGCCCAGCTCTGTAGCTGATGCTGCAGCTGGGTCTCTGCACATCCCAGAGAAACAGCAGCACAGGGGAGAGTTCAAATGCACCTGTGTTTGGATTCTTTAGACGTGAGCTTGAATTTGGGTTCAGCCCCTTATATTCTGGGCAACCTTGGGTAACTCAATGTCATCAGTAAAATGTGAATGACCTCATGGAATTATTGTAAGGTTTCAATGACATGGTACCCATCAATTACTTAGGCCAGCAAGTGTCTGACACAACCAATGGTAACTCATAGGGGGGAAAAAAAAAGATGTCGTCTTTGCCCAAACACAGTAAGACTCCATTTATACTCACATAAATATATGATAATAATGTGTGTGGCTTCTTGGGCCAGGCATTAGGATTAGAAGCTCTTCCAGCTAGTTTTGAAATATAAAGAACAAAGGTGAAGATTAAAAATGGACCCATATCGCAAAAAAATTTCACCCCTTAAAGGGAGTGAGACGTGCTCATAGAAGTTCTAGGAGAGAAGCAGATCCTCTGACAACCTACTTTTTATTTGGAATATTTTGGGGTTTCCCCAAAGACGACGTGCCCTCTAAACAGGAATCATCCCTCTGTTCTTGTTATTTCAACTGGAGTCACCTTTTGAAATATTGAGATACTTGGTGTCTCCCGCTACCTGTGTTGGGGGCCAAGACAGAGCTCAGGAAACTGGAAGATGGGATGACTTTGGGAGGGGGCGAGAAGAGCCTGGAATTCGCCATAGAGTCTCACAACAAGCCCACTTCCCGGAGACTGTCACAGGCCTTAACCCCCCTGGAGAGCCCACCTGACAGGTCTGCTCGCCAATGTCAGAGGCCAAGACCATCGCAGCCTCTCCCGGGGCCATCTCATTGCACACCTGGTACCCATACCCCATCCGCCCCATGTAATTGCAGAGCGTCCCGAGGTTGACTTTCCAGGGTAAGATTTAACTAGCACTCAGGGATAGGCTTGGTCTTCACTGCCTGGAGGATAATTAATCCCCTGGGAGGATGATTAATCCCCTGGAGTCGAGGATATGTTAAGCACTCCTTTTGTGATGATGACAATGACTGTTAGCAGGGCAAACACCACTCCGGTGCATCCAGGCCCAGAGGAGGTGATGCTCTCCTGGAGGAGGAGATCCCAGTAGGAGGCAGGCGGCTCTCCCGGGGAGACCTAAACTTGCCTTTTTAAGTGAATCTGGCAGAAGACACATTGTTTTTGTGTGTGGGCACAATGGCCCCCCGTGCAGGCGGCATCAAAAAGGACAGTGCTCGCCAGAAGTATTGAAATATTGAGACACTTGGTGTCCCCCGGTACCTCTGTTGGGGGCCAAGACGGAGCCCCCAACAGGTAAGCCAAGCAGGCCCTCACGCCAAGCAGGACTCTCAGGGCTGGGACTCCGGGGACCTCCAGTCACAGCCTCTGGAGAGGAGGCCGAGACAGAGGAGACAGGCGGCTGGGAGCATGGGGATGGATGACCTTCAAAAGGTCACCGGCACCTGACCAGTCATCTTGGGAGGAACCCACCCTCCGCCACCGTGACTCACAGGCCTGCCTCTCTGTGGCGACCTCTGCAGGCCACCGAGATGGAAAGGTCTGTGCCGGCGTACATCAGAACAGTAACTTACCCTTGGGCCGAGGCGTGATGTGTGGGTTGGATGGGGAGGGGGGGTGCCGTGCGGCTCCGCACACACTCGTACTCAGACACGCGGAAATACGACAACCCACAGAGCTGGCTGCAGGCTCGGAAAACCTGCCCCTCTGAGCTGAAGGGGGTAGGACAAGACAAGAGAAAGCAGGATAGACACTCAGGTATCACTGCCACGGCCTCTTGCCCATCCCCCACTGCCTCAGGAGCTGATTCTCTGATTCATCCATTCATCATTAAAAAAACTGTACCAGGGCCTCAAGGAGCCAAGCCCAGGGAGGACTGTGTTAAGGTGAACAAAAGAGAAGCTCGTTCTTCACCTCCAGCAAGGCTCAAAGTACTCAGGGGTGGGAGAGGTGCCTTAACTGCGAAGTGTTTCATCATCTTGGAAAGTGTGAGCACACAAGACAGAGAAGTAAGAAAGCTAAATGAGGGAGTTCCCTGGTGGTCTAGTGGTTAGGACTCGGCACTTTCACTGCTGTGGCCCAGGTTGTTTTTCTTTTAATTTTTTTTTAAATTAAAGTATAGCTGATTTACAATGTTGGGTCAATTTCTGCTGTACAGCAAAGTGACTCAGCTATATGCATGTATGCATGTGTGTGTGTGTATATACACATATGCACATTCTTTATCTCATGTTCTCTCCAATCATGTTCTATCACAAGAGGCTGGCTAGAGTTCCCTGTGCTGGACAGTAGGAACGGCACAGGTTTAATCCCTGGTCTGGGGACTGAGATACCACATCAAGCCTCTGCACACCGTGGCAAAAAAAAAAAAAAAAAGAAAAAGAAAAAGAAAAAGAAAGAAATGATATATTAGGCACCAACAGCAAACGGTGGCAGTAATAAAGGCTCTAGTCGTCAGGAGGGCAATGAACATCACTGCACTGGAGGACACAGGATGACTTTATGGAGATGAAGCTGGAGTTTCATCATCAAGGACCAGAAGGGTTTGGAGGAAGTGAGGAGGGAAAGAACATTCTAGGTGGAGGATGCTTTTGAGCAAAGCACTGAGCTGGTGCTGGGGGTTGGGAACCAGTCATTTAAATCACTGGTGTGCTGGGCGAGATGAAATAGGCCTAGATAGACCTAGGCCATGGGTGGGCACCGTCGAGAATACAGTGACATCTACAGTTTCTCCAAGTGTGGTCCAGACTCCAGCTGCAGACGTGGGATGCTTTTAAAAATGCTAATTCCTTGGGGCTCTCTCAGATCACCTAAATCATAGTTCACGGATGGCAGAAATGCTCAGAATTTTTTTTTTTTTTTTGGATATGGTCCTCAGGTGATGCTTAGGTAGACTAGTTCAAAGGTCTTTTGGTGTTAGGCATCTAAGCTTTAAACTATTGGTAGTTTGTAATATTTACAGGCTAAAGGCCAGGATGAAATCAGCATATTTATGAAAGACTATTCTATCAGAAGTGTGCTAGGTGGATCCAAAGGGGCAAAGACTGGTGGCAAGGAGGAAATTAGAAGGCTATCATAGCAATTCCAGGGTGTGGTGATAAGACCCAAGACTTGAGAATCTATAATCAATACACATATTATCTCTACTCTGAAGATCCCATTGATCACATTGTTACTGATGTCTTTAGCTATCACTGGTACCCTGCAACCTTCCTGTAACGCACTGAAAGGAAATCGCTTTTGCTCCATCTAGGACGGAATTACACCAGGAGTGTCCGCCACCAACCACAGCTCTTCTCTTTCACCCTTTCCCTCTTCCAAATGTGCACATAAGCAAACATGCAGACACAGAAATGCATGAACACGCATGTCAGCACACAGTTTATTTGCTCCCCAGAGAAAACCAGCCACTTCCCTTAGCAGTGAAACCAGACTGCAAAGGGAGGAAACCCACTGCTGGCTCCAGCACCTACCATGCCTGCAGAGCCCAGAGGGCTGCAGCATCCTCCGATTCTCAGAGACCATCCATAGTGCTCAGTGATTCTCTCAGGGGGCAGAGGGCCCACCTCGCTTCTCTGCTTCCTTCAAGCAGCCTTGGAGCTCTGGTGGAAATTGTTTTGTCACTTTATAGTCTTGTCAGCATAGCGATCCGTGAGTCTTGAGTGCTAATTAATTGTTATGCTACCCAGCTCCATCCATCAGGAGGCTGGTGGCCCTGACTGGGCACTGTGCCAAGGCCCAGGACTCCCTGAAGGGGCAGGGGGAGGGAGAGACTGGTAATTGAGGATGTAGAGACGTGATCGGTTGATAAGCCCAAGGATGCCAAGTCTAACAGACCGCGTCCACATCACCAGAGAGGAGTTCCAGGCAAACTGTTAGACTCCTTATTCTTTGTACTTCACAAACTCTGCTTTGACCCTCCCACATCAACACCTAGCTGCCCAACCCACTCCTAAACTCCATCCATTACCTGGAACACCACCTGCCCAAACCCCCCTAGACCATCTTCAGAATGTAGCAGAGTAGCATTTGTCAGAGTGAGTTAGGGAGTCTAGGTTGGAAACTTTTTCCATGTGACCCTCCATAGACACGCCCCCTCCAGGCAGCCTCCTGGTTGCTAAGCTTTATTTTTGCTTCATTGGGATGTTTTGTTCTATGAGTATTCTTTGGATTTGGTAAATGGGGACTCCTAAAGAGATCAAAAGGATGGAGAAGAGTGAATTTGGAATTCCTATTTCTCATGCTGCCTCCTGGTACATTCAAGGGGGACTGACTTTGCCCCTCAACCAAAGGTCAGGGGGCCCGTCTACACAGCGCTCTCCCACTTTGGGTTACAGAAGCCACTCCCCACTCCCTTCCTTCACCAGTCAGGCCTGGTTTGGACAAAGTCTCCCATTCCTACTGGCCGTGGGGCACTGGACAGCCCCTGATGATCCTGCTCCCACCTTTTTCAATAGTTCCTTCGTTAAAATCCCCTTAAAATATCCAATCAGATGTGCATCTGTTTCCTATGTGCACTCTGTTAGGTTAAAAAAAATAACTAATAACAAATAACTAATAAGATGGGTTGTTTATGGCTAGTTTCTTGGAGCCTTCAACATGCACGGTGAATATCCAAGAGGAAAGATAGAATCCAAAGCTCATTTGACCCGTTATCCCTCCCCATTCTCCCCCCATCCCCAGAATTCAGTGTTTCAGGGGGGCCAGGTGTGCACTGATGGCCGAGTGCAGCTTGCAAAGAGCGGCACCACCATCTGCGCACTGCTTCCTGGAACCTCCGCTGGAGAACAGCCGGGAGTCTGTAAAGAACACGCAAGCTCTCAGGAGAAGACGCGCTAGGAAGGAACACAAACTAAGAAGCAGTCCTCTGTCTCCTGCCAGCTCTGCAAACTTGGGCAGGTCACTTCACTTCTCTGGGTCTCTTTTTCCCAAGGGGAAAGGGAGGTGCGGAGCTTGACCAGTAGATTTTGAACTTGTGAACACTAGGACCGTTTCTCCAAATGAAATCTTAGGTGGAAGCTCAATACAGATGAAAGACAGAAACCAAGCTGCTCTGAGTGAGGCCACGGTCCAGGCGACAGTGACCAAACATCACTCACCAGACTTTACCTCTTACGCGGTAGCCCTGGAGGCCATTCTGAGGAATCCACAGGATTTCTTGGGGCAAGTCTTGGAAGCACGGTTCTAGAGGGACTCATAAGTGCCTGCTTTGATGCGAGCACCAGGGGCGTCTTTACATGGAATCAGTGCCGCCCCCTCCCCACTAAGAAGAGGTGGAAGGGACCACTGAGCCTGCACTTACGGCAAGGCCCACAAAAAGCACCATATGCAATTTTTCTCTTAATTTCTGTAAATATGTCAGTTCTGTTCTGAGCAAAAAGCAATTCCCTTTATTTCAGGGTAAAGGAACTTTGAAACCTATTATGCCCTCCTTGGGAGCGTCTTCAAGACCAAATGACTTTCCCCAGCCAATGTTCTACCTATTAAAATGTGGGAACCTGTGTCTGAAATCTGGACACAGATCTAATTCACCCTGGATACAAAACGTCCAACCTAAAATGTATTTGGGATTTCATTTATGTCAAAAGGTTGGAAAACACATTAAAGCCACCTGGAGACTAAGGACCCAACCAGGGGTCCCCTGTCTTCCCTGCCTCCCCAGCCAACATCTCTCTGGCTGAACACCGGGGTCTCCAGGCTACTAGGGAGACTCCACCAGCCTGGCAGAGAACCAGAAGCAGGGGTGTGGTCAGGGGAGGTATCCTAAATCCCGGATGAGGTTAGCCCAGTGGGAAGGTGAGCAAATCCTCTCCCCAGAAAACAACTACAAGGACGGACAAAATTTATACAAACAGCCATTTCAGTGCTCTGGAAACTGACTAGAAAGCATACAACAATCCGAGAAGTGTGTGTGTGTGAAAAACCGCTGAATCTCAGGTAGGAGTAGTGAGCTGACGGCATTCTTGCTAGGACTCCAAGCCTCCCCAGGGATCAGTCATCACAGCGTTCTTCCAGCACAGAGCAGGCTACGAGGCCTGGCGGCTGCACGAAGGTCGTAAGGGACTAGGGTCATAAGCGACCCCCCGCCCCGCCCCTCTCACCACATTAGAGGAGCATCAGTATGATCAGCGGCTGACCTCTCATCTGAAGCCGTGGAGGCCAGAGGCCATTGGAAAGACCTCACTGAAGTGCTAAGAGAAACCATCCACTCAGAGCCACATCCAGCAAAACTGACCTTCAAAAACGAATTCTCAGATAAACGAAGACTGAGAAATTCTTTTATAGTGGACATGACTTACAAGAAATACTAAAGTGGCGTTGCTGCTGTGCCACAGCGGGTTAAGGAGCCGGCGTTGTCTCTGAAGCAGCTCAGGTTGATGTTGAGGCATGGGTTCGATCCCCGGGCCGGAGCAGCGAGTTAGGGGTCCGGTGTTGCTGCATCTGTGGCGTCGGTCACAGCTGCGGCTTAGACTGGATCCTTGGCCTGGGAACTTCCATATGCCTCTGGAGCAGAAAAGAGCAAGAGAGAGAAGAAGTACTAAAGAAACTTCAGGCACTGAAAGGCAGTGGGCACCAGGCAGTCATTCAGATTCACAGGAAGAAACGAAAGACACCAGAAATGATAAATATGAAGTTAATGTGAGAGATGCAACACATATATTTTTCTCATGTCTTTTCTTAATTTTTTGAAAAAAACAAAAAAAAAATCGTAAATAATTTTATTACTGTATTACTGGCTATAACATGTATACACAGAGATGGAGATATGACAGGAAGACAGTGACAGCACAGCAGGAGGGCTCACTGAGCAATACTGTGGAAATTTTCCATGTGCTACTGGTAATGTCGGTGCTAAAGACTGTAATGAGTGAAGATGCATATTGCCATCCCCAGAGCAATCACTTTAACTTTTAAAATACAGTAAAAATGTCAAAGGAATTAAAATGGCATGATATAAACAGAGACATAGCATGCACATGGGTTGAAATCAACAGAGTAAACATGACAATTCGCCCCCAAAATGTATAGTTTTAATACAATTCCTACTTTTTAAGATACAGACAATACTATTCTAAAATTTAGATGAAAAGGCAAAAAAAAAAAAAAAACTAGGATAGCTAAAATAATTTCTAGAGGGAAAAAATAGAGTGGAAATGATCAGTCTACATAACTTCAAGAAATATTATGTAGCTACAATGATCAAGAATGTCTGGTATTGGCAGAGAAATAGACATGTAACTCAATGGAATAGAATAGAAAATCCAGAAATAGACCCACACAAATACGTCCGACTGATTTTTTGACAAATGTGCAAAAGCAATTAAACGGAGGAAAGAGAGCCTTTTCAAAACATGATGCTGAAACAACTGAGCACTGAATCTGCACGCAAAAAGCAAACAACAACAAAAAAACCCTCAATCTTATATAGAAATAAACTCCAAATGGATGATGGAATAAATGTAAACATAAAACTATAAAGCATCTAGAAAAAAGAAAAATCTTTGGGACCTGGGGCTGGGAAAAGAATTGTTAGACTTGACACCAAAAGCACAATCCATAAAAGAAAAAACTTGGTAAGTTAGACTTCATAAAAATTTAAAGTTTTGTTTTTGCAAAAGACCCTGGTGAAAGCATGAGAAGATAAGCTGCAGCCTGGGAGAAAATATTTACAAATCATGCACCTTACAAATAACTATTATCTGGCATATAAAAAGAATTCTCAAAACTTAACAGGAAGTACGTAAATAATTCAACTAGAAAGTAAGCAAAAGTAATCAAGAGACATTTCATTGAATATATACAGATGAAAAATAAGAACATGGCAAGATGTTTAACACCATTAGTCATAGGGAAATGCAAATTAAAGCTACAATGAGATATCAGCACATAGCTATCATGCCTAAAAATGGCTGAAATAAAAAATAGCGACAACACCAAATGCTGGCAAGGATGTTGAGAAACTGGATCACTCATTCATCGCTGAATGGCTAAAACCAGTTTGGCGGATTCTCAAAAACAACAACAACATGCAGTTACTGAACAGTCCAGCAACTATATTCCTAAGCATTCATCCCAGATAAGGGAAGACTTGTTTGAGCACAAAACCTTCGCATGAATGTTTACAGCAGCTCTATTCGTAATATCACAAAATGGAAAACAGTCCAGATGTCCTTCAACAGAGGAATAGTTAAACCCTGGTACAACCATACCAGTGGAATATTTACCACTCAGAAAGAAAAAGGAATGAACCGCTGATGCATTCCTAAATGAGTCTCCAGAGAATTATGCTTGATGAAAACAATTCAATTCCAAAGATTACATACTGAGTCTATTCATATAACATTCTTGAAAGGACAAAAATCAGAGAAATGATGGATAGGTTAATAGATGCCAGGGGCTAGTGAGAGGGTGGATGCAGAAAAGAAGTGGGTGTGGCCGTAGAAAGGCACCAGGAGGAACAGGAGGAATCCACCTAGCGATGGAGATGTTCCATACTTTCACTGTATTGATGTCAATATTCTGGTTTTTATATAGTGCTATAGTTTTGCAAAGTGTTACCACTGGGGAAATTGGCTATAGGATACACAAAATAACTGTACTTTTTCATTTTATATTCTAGTTGAAGTACAATTTTCCTTCAGTTTCTGTTGTACAGCAAAGTGACCCAGTCATACATATATATACATTCTTTTTCTCATACTATGTTCCATCATGTTCTAACCCAAGAAATTGGACATAGTTCCCTATGCTGTACAGTAGGACCCCATTAAGATATCGTTTCTTATAGTGGCAGGTGATTCAAAGATCTCAAAAAAAGTGTTTTAAGTTTAGAAGACAATACAATAAAGGCAACATTTATTTGCTTGTGAATCTCCAATTTGGGCAGGGTTCAGTGGATATGATTTGTCTCTGATTCACTCGTGTTAGCCTGGGTTCCTGCAAGGCTGGGGGCTGGAATCATCTGAAGTCTTTCTCACTCACATGTCTGGCAGTTGATGCCCATTGTGGACGGACACTTTAGCTGGAGCTGTCAGCTCTTATATGGAGCTTTTGCACGTGGCCTGGATTTCCTTCAAGTATGGTGGCTGGGCTCCAAGGCTGAGTTTGCCAAAAGAGCGCCAGATGAAAGCCTCAACACCTGTTGCAAACTAGCTGTGCAAGGCATGCAGTGCTACTTCTGCCTCGTGATGCTCGCGAGGCAGTCACAAACGAAGGCCCTTCATTTTTCAAGAAGGAGCATATACTCTATCTAGTGGGGGAATGGGAGAGCCTGTGAGACTAGAAATATAACTGTCACCATATTTGGATAAAATATAACATGCCATAGTCTCTGAAGACTGACCTTCTCTCTTCCACACCTGTAAGAGTGGCCATAGGTGCCTAGTTTACATGGCATGGGTCCAGCCATGCAGAGCAACCAAATTTCTCTGTTTTAATGGTTCCTAATTTCTGGAGAAGGAGCTTCAGTTGGCCTGGGTTGAGCCAGGTATTCACACCTGGTCAAATCAACCATGACCTTCTTTGGGCTTTGTGGAGGACAGCAGGGTCATATCATACACTTACAGGTACAACAGTGAGATGGGGCTATTAAGACGGAAGGGAGGACAGTTTTCTGAGCCGGAGGACTCACTTTTAGCTATCAAGGCAACCCAGAATGTGCCAAAGCCCATAGGCAAATTTTCTTCAAATTGTATGCTCCTGCCAAGAGACAAGCATATAACAACATGGCACAGAAAGGTTAGATACAAAAGGATAAGCAAAGTTTATCGGGCAAATGCAAACAAAGAGAAAGCTGGGTTGGCAATATAAATATCAGATCAAGAGGACTTAAAGGCAAAAAAAAAAGCATCAAGTAGGACAGAAAAGGGTTATTTCATGTTGAAACAGGGTGCAAGCCACAGAGAAGACATGGGAACCATGAGCTTTTCTGTGCATGCTGAAAAATGTAACTGTGAAATATATAAAACCAATCTGTAACAAATACAAAGAGAAAATGACAGGAACGCAAGAGTAGTGGGAGTGCGGGCTACACCTCCCTCAAGTCTTTGACAGATTAAATAGGCAAAGAATGAATTAGGATAGGGAGGAACGCATTTCCTAGGTCTGATTTAATAGATATATGTCAATTTTGTACTTTACGAGAAGAAAATATACCTTTTCTCTAAGTACTCATGAAACATTCACAAAAATTGAGCATACCTGGGCCCACAGAGGAAATCTTAATAAATTCCAAAAAGCAGAAATTGTACAGGCCCTGTTCTCTGACCGCAGTACAATAAAACAGAAAATTAATGGCAGAAGTTCAAACTGACAAACCCCAACACTTTGAAATTTAATAACACTCTGCTGAAGAAGTTTTGGTTCAGAGAGAAAATCAAGGCTGTAATTACAGATCATTTAGGACTTAACAGCAATAACACTGCATATCAACGTTCATGAGATAGTGCAAGAGACAAGTTCAGAGCTGAAGACGCTACCATTGACAGAAAAGAGTAAACACGAATGGACTAGAGATTCAAGCTCAAACATCTGAAAAGAGTAACAAGCCAAACCAAAGAAAATTAGGAGGCAGGAATTAAGAAATCCAAAAGCATAAAATAATGATTTGGAGGAAAAAAAACCCTGATATGTAAAGAGGTAGTTTTTGAAAAAGAATAAGAATGAATAAACTGCAGGAGTTCCCGTTGTGGCGCAGTGGAAACAAATCCGACTAGGAACCATGAGGTTGTGGGTTCGATCCCTGGCCTCGCTCAGTGGGTTAAGGATCCGGGTTGCCATGAGCTGTGGTGTAGATTGCAGACGCGGCTCAGATCCCACTTTGCTGTGGCTCTGGCGTAGGCTGGCGGCTGTAGCTCTGATTTGATCCCTAGCCTGGGAACTTCTACATGCCGCAGGTGTGGCCCTAAAAAGCAAAAAAAAAAAAAAAAAAAAAAAAGAATTAGAAAATGTGAATGAATCCATATGCAAGGAAAACAATGCCGAGCGAGGAAGGTGGTATACGTAACAGTGAAGGATGTGAGCACTACCACCAGCCTGCCTGGATCTGCACCCCAGCTTCACCTGTTGGGCAAATTATTCAATGTCGCCAAACTTGTTTCCTCAGTGCTAATTAACATCACCTATCCCCCAACGCTGCTGTCATGCAGTCAGTGAACTACCAAGCCAACCCTAATCCTACCACAGTGCCAAGAAAAGGACTCCCCAGAAGACACAAGGCTATTTTATTTTATTATTGCCCTCCTTCAAACTTTCAGAGAATGGCTACTTCATATGTTCTATTAATAGTTTCAAGGCACATAGAAAGATGAGCACTATGCACTTGACTCTACAAAAGCCTTATCTTGATACAAAATACTTAGCACAAAAAAATGCAGATTTTCTTTATGAATATGTAGGAATTAAATAAAATGCATGCAAATGGAATCCAGTGTTGTAATGAAAGAGTAAGATGCAGAAATCAAAGCAGGTATTGCCTAGGAAGAGAGGACTAGTTCAGTATGAGGAAATCTATCAATTCACTTCATCACATTGCCAGGCAGTTGGCAGTGTGTTGACCAAGAAATGCTGCTTTCAGTTATTCGCCTAAAGAAATAAGACAGGGGCAAATAGTGGTGTTCAAGGTTGTTTGGTGACAATTTATTGAACTTTCAAACAATCTAAGTACACATGAATAGTTTAATAGGGGAATGTCTATATGTATATATAATAAACCTATGCTTAAACTATATATGGAAATAACAATAGACTATTCTGTAGAAAGGACTATTATTAAATCATATAAAAACTATTTCAAACATGAAAATATATTCAAGATATGTTTTCCATGAAGTGTAAAAGAAATAGATTAAAAGTAGTATATACTTACTCACATATGAGGAAACTATACCTATTTATGCATGTGTATGTGAACATATATGTATGAACATTTAGGTTGTTTCTTTTGCTACTGTAAAAATGCTACAATAACCTCACACATTTGTTATTTTGTACAAGAATGAGGATCAAATCACCATAGTTTTCTCCATTTTAAGTGTGGTAATCTGATTCTCACTTTTGCAAAATGAAAAATCAAATGGTTATTCATTGCAGTATGAAGTGTCTGTGTGTAAACATACATATGGTGATTTAAACGGGGAGGGAAACAAAAGAAAATATAACAAAATGTTACAATGCTTAAGACAATTTTAATTTTTACCTCTACGCTTTAAATTTTTTCTTTAATGCCAATGCAGGAAAAAATTAAATATTAGCAAAACGTTTGAAGTAAGATTTAAACAGAAGGAAAAATACTGCACTTGTAAACAGAATATCTAAATTCAAGACATTTATCTTGTTTGTAAAGTTACCTGTAAAAAACAATTATAAGTACTACTTCAAATAAGATATTTAAAGATGTATTTTTTTTTCACTGTGTCTGGATATTGGCAGGTCAATAATATATATTCAAGTGAAAATCATTGCAAAGATTAGTTTTTAAAATGTGTATGAAAGTGTTTATCACAGAGCATGTCTAGTTACCAGAAATTTTATTTTCATATTTATTTTTTGCTTTTTAGGGCCACATCCACGGCATGTGGAAATTCCCAGGCTAGGGGTCCAAACGGAGCTATAGCTGCAGGCCTACACCACAGCCACAGCAACATCAGATCAGAGCTGCATCTGCGACCTACACCACAGCTCACAGCAATGCTGGATCCCTAACCCGGTGAGCGAGGCCAGGGATAGAATCCCCCGTCTCATGGTTCCTAGTCAGATTCACTTCCGCTGTGCCACCACAGGAACTCCCAGATATCATTAAATGAACCTGAACCATCTCCCTTGATGGGTGACACCTAGATTCTGAACTGGAAGACAAGAAGTATTCCTCTCTAAGTGCCACTCTCCACCATTTAACCTGGGTTCTCTCATTTCTTGTAACAGTTTATTTGATGACGCCATATTGCTTACAAGCAAATAAACCAAAAAATAATAACAACAACAACAAAAAAAAAAACAATGAAACTGGCTTCCTCCTTGCCCCTGGAGAGCAAGGAGAACAGATTTACACTTTATCTCTCTTCCCAGATTCTCTCTTCTTGCTTAAATCCGGGTCCCGAGTAGAAGTGACTCGTCATTGGCAAAAGGTTTTTCCTTGGATATAACTTAATATTCTGTTTTGGGGGAGGGAGAATATCTTCATGTGGGAAATGCTGGCTTACTGCCCACATCTACGGCCCACTGGATAGGGTCCAAGGCTAGTTAAAGACCTGGGTCTGAACCGAGGAATGATATAACGACTCCATTGGCAGGGGAAATTTTGTCTAGTAGGAGCACACAGGATGATTCATCTTAGAGATGGCCAGAGATTAAAGCCAAGAGAAATCTGGATAAAATGACATACCAGGGGCCTGGATTTAGGAGGTGGCCACAGGAACAGCATCTGGGGACTTGCTGCATGGATATGGAGGATGAAGGGAGGGAGATGGTGAATGGGGAATGCAGTTTCACTTTTTGAACCCATGGGACCTTAGTACCGCGAAGAGAGCTTGAACTTGAACACTGGAGAATAAAATGAGCTCGCTTTGGGATACAACGATTTGCGTGAGGAGCAGGAATTTCACAGGGACGTCCCTAAGCAGTTTAAAAATCTAACCCTGCAGACCAGATGGGCCTCAGGCTCGAGGCGTAGAATTGAGGCCCATCAATCTGGGCAAGGTGGCAGAGCTCAAGTCTTTGTGAAGATGCCTGAGCCATGGGGAGGACTGGCATTAAGAGAACAGAGGAGGAAAGGGATCTAGGGGAGGCACTAAAGAACAAGCAGCCAGAAGGTATTGGCGCAAGGGCAGGAAAAATGGTTTCACCTAGGAAGAGGAAGCAGATCTTCTAGCCCTACAAGGACAGCAGAGCTGGACTCGCGGTTTAGATAAACTAAAGCTAGGACCTCACGCCCCCTCTTTCCCTTGCTCCAGTTAAAATCACATGCATGCACCAACAAAAACAAAAAAGCAATGTTGAACTGAAGCAACTACAATGTTGACCTGTGCTTTAGCGGTAAACCAGATCTTCATTCAGTTTCAGAGGCCCTTGGAATCCTTGGACTCCTGGCTTTAGCAACTACCACTCTATGAATTTTGTGGCTTGTTCCATCTAGGTGGGGTTTTGCATTATCATTTAAAACAAATGTTTCTGAAATATCAGGCTGTGTCATTTATAGGCAGGACAGAGCCTAGAACCCAGGACTCCAGGTCCCAGGCAGTGGACAGATAGTTCACGTCAATTTCCCACCAGGATGCACCCAGACACTTGTGTGTAGAGACTGGGGATGAATCAAAGCCCCATAAGGTGTAAGCTCCTTATATTAGCACATCCTTTTCCTGGCTAACCATACTTTAACACTTCCTTCCCCAAAAAGAAATCGACTTCGATGGCCTAGTTCTTCATCCCATGTACGTATATTTGCCGATTGTACTCCAGACCCCATCCTTCTCCTCCCCCACCCACCTCCAACCCAACAAAGCCTCTATTGCTGGTCAGCCAGATCCACAGATGTGGGTGGGTCACCATGGTGACACAGCCCTGATGCAAAAGGAGAGAGACAGAAACAGCAGAGGAAGGGCTCTGCCCTTCATGTTTCTAGGGTACCCAAAGGCCCCGGCTTTTTAGAAGTGCTTCCTTTGACTCAGAGGGGCATAGTAGGGGTCAAGAGAGGCGCTGCTGTGTTGGAGAGACCACGGAATTCCTTGACTCTTCTTTAAAAAACTTTTTTCTGTGATTTTCAGGTGATCATCAGTATAACCATCCGATTTTAAACAGCGCTACCCAGACCCCTACACATGGTGAGAGATGACTGAGAGCGTTCTGCATTCCATCCTCATTCCAAGTGGCTCCATCCTAAATACTGATGCCTATGAGGGCATCAGACATGGTCACTGGCTCACTGAAGCTAAGGAGGTGTAAGGTGCCAGGCACCTGCCCTCCTCCAGGGCCACAATGCCTCATTCTCACTTTTAGACCGCTGTTGCCCTAGTGTCTGTCTCAGATACCAGTGTGATCTTGTGTCATGAAAGGGAAAGAATAAGCCCCTTTCTTAACCCATTTCACTAGCAATCTGGATCACTTCTTGCAACCATAAATTCCATGTGTCCACAGCAAGGAGTGAGAGCTCTCCTTTGCCCAAGGCTACTTGTGGTACCATTTAGGAATGACATGAGATGTAGAAAACTATATCGATCCTTTCCCAACTCATTAAGATTCGATGAAACTCAAAACAAAACTGTATGACTTGAGCTTTAGCCTCTTGGCAGGGGAAGAAAGTTACGGAGCATGGACATGTCAGCCAAGTGCCAAAGGCTTACAAAACCATGTTTCCCTCTTAGTTTTAATGTCTTCTACCACCTCACAACTTAAAATTTGGAACTGCAGTAAAAAACTATTTTTGGTACAGGCTCAAAACTTAGAACATAAGACAGCCATGTAAATTGTGAACCATCAGTTCTTCTTCTGTCTTTGTTGCAAAAGAGTGAAAACATCATTAAATTTAAGTGAGAAACTCAAAGATAAATTCTGTGCTCACCTGGAAAAGAGACCTATCCCTCTCGTGTCAGATTATGCTCTGGTTCAGCATTATAATTCAAAAAACAAAAGCAAACTATTTTGATATCTCCCTCTAGTGCTAGGCTCCTAGTAGAAATATGTGATGAAAGCAATAGTTTTATTAAGATGTTTCAGGCTGTGGAGTCCAGGAAAAATTAGAAGTGGGAGAAGTTGAAGAGATCAGTTAAAAGAAGTTGGTATCCGTGGTGATGCTGACAGCAGGAATAGAAAGAAAGGTTAAGATATGAACACTTTTTTGGAGAAGGAATTGGGAAAACTTAGTTACTAACTGAATATGGCTGATTAGAGTCAATTACGAGTGAAATGGAGAGCCATGATCATTAGAAGAATGAAGGGTCTTACCAATATAATCTCAGGGATCAGGAAAGCAGCCAGTGTGCTGGGGCTGGAGCTTTATGATGTTGAGTTTGGATCTGGACAACTAGAGCTGGCTACAACTATAGGATTTGCAAGAAAAATCACTCAACAGGCAGTTAGAAATGCAGACATGAGGTCTGGAGGGAGATGAGAGCCGAAGATATAAGTCATGCTTTGGAAGCAGTAACAGAAGCCTTGGGAGTAAGGGCAATCTGTGCAAGAAGGCTGAAAGAGAAAGCAGAAGGCAGAAGCAGAGAGCCCGGGGGATGCCCATAGTGATGAAGCAGCAGCAGGAAGAGGCGCCAGAAAAGGCAAGTCAGGATGCTCTGCTTGCTCAGTATCATTCTCCAAGAGTAACTCTGAGCTGGTTTCCTCGGAAGAAGCCAACAACACAAGCACAGCCTCCTTAATACATTCTTCCCTCTTCCTCTTCCTGTCTTCTTTTTCCACCTGGTGTGAGATCAGGGTAGATGAGACCCGATCTCTACCTTTGAACAGTTCACAGACTAGTGGAAGCAGGGTTTTCCCTGCAGTCCTCGCTTGGATGTTACACTCTCCCCAGGAGCTGGCAGAGCGACTACCAAAAGAAGAGGGAGCCTGTGTCTACTTGATTAGCCAACGAGCATTAATTGGATCCTTATTTTGAGCCAAGCACTATGAAGGCATCAGGAAAACTAGAAAGCAAGACTTTTGTTGTCAAGGAGACTACAGTCTTTGGAGATCAACAAGACCAGCTCAAGTCTAATGATTAGAGATCACATAGACACTAAACTGGGTGGTACTGACTACAAGAGCCACAGTGGCTTAAAGACCAGGTATTACCCTGGGCTGCAAGGATGTGATGTTGTCATCGTGAAGAGTCTTGAGGGAAAGGACAATCTGGATAGAGGGAGAGTAAGGAAGGGCACTGCAACAGGAGAGAAAGCATGAGCAAGGGGGCCAGGGGGCAATCATGGTAGGGACAGAAAGCAAGGAAGGGCTGGTCTTGGCTCAGTGACAGGTTTTGGAGAACACTGACTTGTGAGAGCATCCAGAAATGCTGCACTTGGGAAGTGAGAGAGCCAAGAGATGCCCTCAGTAAGTGTATGATGCCAACTCATTCTTCTCTAGCATGGCCAAGAGTGAAGAAACAAGAGCTAAGGGACTGGTGGCTTTTACCCAGCTCTGGGTAGCAGTGCTCCCAGCTTCCTGCCCACTCCACTTCCTGGCATCTGTCCTGATCCATGGCAGGGAGGCTCTTTCTGTACAGCATGTTCTGATCGCTCAGGGATGTAGAGCGTCCCCCACCCCCTCACATATGTACCAAGCTGATGAGAATACCAGCTCACTGGCTTGGCTTCCCTGGCTCCATCCCTAGTTTTGGGGGTACCAGTGAAGGCAAGAAGGGATTGTGATGCCAGGAGTTTCCTGAATCAAGGTTGCCCTTGGACAAAGCCTAGGAGTGCTTCTCTTCGTCCCACGCACCCTCTTTGCCAAGAGGCATGGAGAGCCACAGTCCTCTGATACATCTGTCCAAAGTTAGAGCCTGCCCTTCTTTGGGTGTCCCAAACCAAGAGGATGGGGGGTTAACATGAGAGCCACCTTGCTGCCTCATCTCTAGGAATGGTACCACCGTTTCTCCACCAATACCTGTTGACTTCTTGAGGTGCTGCAAGTCAGTCAAGCACCAAGGCATGCCGTCTTTCTGCCCTGGATCTCCACTTTTTTATGTCCCTCATCTTCATAGCCACCCACTGCCTGTACCTGCATCTCCTCTCTCCCATTCCCCCCACCCCCGACTCCTGTGTTATAACCGTCTGGCTCCCAGAGCCCAGTTCAGCTCATTCACCTCATAATCATTCACCTCGTCTCTCTTTGGTCTTTTCTTCCATGTCTTCCCCCTGCTTTCCCCAGGTCTGTCATAGAACAACTCTCCCTTCTCCCCCTTAGACTTTGGAATCTCAAGGCTCTACCTCAAGCGATGGAGGAAGAAACACAGAATGATGTGCTAGGCATTTTGCCCATGTTCTTTCCTCCAGCGTCTCAGAGATGGTGAAGGGGGTTTTGGAGGAAGGAACTGGGAAAAGAGGAAAGAGCTCTGTGGCTCACCGTGGCTTGCCGGGTTCAGGGCTTGGAGAAGCCAAAGGCAGAATGGGCTATGTGAGAGGTTGAATGACCTCACAGACAGTGTGGGCTGGAGTCTCAGCGGAGCTGGGTCCTGGACCCAAGCCTATGGGTATGCAGTCAAGACTGGTCACTCTACCCCCTTCAAACTTAGGTTTTTCTGAGCCAGATAGCTAGTCTGCCTAAAGCTATCAGGGAAAGGATAGAACTTTTACACCAGAACAGATGACTTTATAACTCCCCTTAGCTCCACTAGGCTTCCATTTTCATCAGACAGCCCAGTGATGTACCAGGAGAAAGAGTTTACCATTCAAGGAAGGGCAAGCTGCCATCATGGCCAGTGCAGCCACACAGCACCTGCCCCAGGCCCGTTGGCAACTGGGGCTGAGCCTGAGGGAAACGGAGTCACCACCACCACCTGTGTCCTAGCACAGGGGGCCAGGAAAGCAGGATGGGGATGAGAGATGGAACCTGGACGCCTGCCCGTCAGCCTTTGTCCTCGCTAATGCAATGACCGTTCCCTTCTTTGCAGAGAAGCCTCGGATGAACAACATCCTGACATCGGCCACCGAGCCCTATGACCTCTCCTTCTCCCGCTCCTTCCAGAACTTGGCCCACCTGCCCCCGTCCTATGAGTCCGCAGTGAAAAGTCACCCCAGCAAGTACTCATCCCTGAAGAGGCTAAGTAAGCAGCGTCTTTCTGGGGCGGGGCGTGGGGGTCTGCCTCTGGGGCCTCCACCGCACCCTCCCGTGTCCCATCGTCTTGTCCTACACCTGGGGGTGGAGGCCACAAACAAAAAGTAAGGTGTAGCGTGGAAGAAGGGGACAGACAAGCCCCTGGTTTTTGTTCTTTGCGGCCTGAGCCCATCCTCCCCCTCGCTAGAATAGAGGCCACGGGATCCCAGATCCACATTTCCATGGGAGGCAGTTTAATGACAAGAGAAAGCCTTTCCCCAGCCTTGCCCAACACCTGCCCTTGTCAAACCCAGGGCCTTCCTTGCTCTCTACCTGTCTTGGAGTAAAGGCTGTCAATCCAGGGCATTCTCTGAGATGCTTCCTAGAGACCTGGCTGTGGAAGGGCCCATAAACCAGCTCCCTCCCTAACGCTGTCGACAGCGCACTCAACACACACATTCACATCCTATATCATGAGTGGAGCCCAGTTCATTCCATGATCCCACTGGAGACTGGGAGGCTCTGGGGACCAATGGGTTTCAGACGTTACAATGTCAAGAAGGTACAAGGCAGGAGAGCTCTTCTCTTCTAAGTTTCCACTCCTTGGACAGTCTAACTCCATTTCCAGATGAGCCTATTTTGATGACCCCCCCACTCCCTCGCCCAGCTACAGGTCTGAGCAGGCACTTGAAGCTACAGGGTAACCTATAGCTTCAAGCGATAGTGATAGAAGTTCAGCCTGTGAGTCCACATCAGCCACCTCCAAGGGGGAACAGTGAGTCTCTGGCTAAAAGTCAGAATCCCTGCTGATCTGAGGAATCAGATGCATGCCTGGGATGAGGAGATGTGGCTTAGGAGTCAGGATCTACCGGTCAGAGACCCTCCGGGAAAACTGAGGAGTGGTCGGCATCCCCATTCTGCAGAGATCTGGAAGGCTGTCCTAGGAAGCCTTGTTCTTGAAATGGGGGGCAAAGCAGGCTTGTGTGTGTCCTGAGTGAGGTCACGGGTCAGCCTGGAGGGCCCCCATGGATGGAGAGAAGGGCGGAGCATCTGAAGGGGGCTCACATATGGGATTGCCCTGGCCTGCTTCTGTTGTGGGCACAGGCCAAGCCTGTGTAGACTGGATTCTGGGCTTGTGTGCGGGCTGCATGCCCATGCGTTGGCTGCCTAGGCAGAGGCTGTTACTCGGGGAAGTGTTACTATGTTCCTAAGTTACCAGCAGGCACTTTTACAAGTGCCTCCTGGATGGAGCATCTTGTTTTATTCTAGCAAGAGTCTAGTCCTGCAACCCTGCTTCCTTGGAGAGGTGTTCTGAACCTCATCGGAAAGCTGCTACTGGCTACTCCTTGGGCATCTTAGCAAGACGAGGGGAGCCATACTGTTTCAGGACCATGGTGTGGTAGAAGCAGCAACCAAGCAGGAGTTTGGGGCAAGGGCTTGCCATCGACTCTGCCATGAACTCCCTGGGGACCTCAGGGGAATCCCTGAACCCCAGTATGCTGAAGGTGGTCCAAGGCCCAGGGGCGGCAGCAGTGCCTGGGAGCTGGCTGGAGATGCAGACTCCCTGGCCCACCCACCCAGAAGCCAGGGTTGAATCAGAATCTGCATTTAATGAGATGCCTGGGGACTGATTTGCACTTCCGAGGGAGAAGCACAGCCTCTACCAGTCTGGGCTGCAGGGTCCTAGTGTGGTCCTGGCTGCAAGGCCAAGGTGTCACCCCAGCTGACTCTGTTTGTCTGTCTCTCTCTCTCTGGCTACCTGGCTCTTGCTACCTCTTTCCCCTGCAGCCGACAAGGAGGCTGACGAATATTACATGAGGCGGCGGCACCTGCCCGACCTGGCCGCCAGAGGCACCCTTCCCCTCAACGTCATCCAGATGTCCCAACAGAAGCCGCTGCCGCGCGAGCGACCCCGCCGGCCTCTCCGGGCCATGTCGCAGGACAGGGTCCTGTCCCCTGAGCGAGGCCTGCCCGATGAGTTCTGCATGCCCTACGACCGCATCCTGTCTGACGAGCAGCTGCTCTCCACCGAGCGCCTGCACTCCCAGGACCCGCTGCTGTCCCCGGAGCGGACGGCCTTCCCTGAGCAGTCCCTGTCGCGGGCCATCTCGCACACGGATGTCTTTGTGTCCACACCAGTGCTGGACCGCTACCGCATGACCAAGATGCACTCCCATCCCAGTGCCTCCAATAACTCCTATGCCACCCTGGGCCAGAGCCAGACGGCAGCCAAGCGCCAGGCCTTTGCCTCGCGCAGACACAACACCGTGGAACAGCTGCACTACATCCCAGGCCACCACACCTGCTACACAGCCAGCAAGACAGAAGTGACCGTGTGATCGGCGGGGCAGGCGGGGCAGGGGTCGGGAGGGGCCTGGAGCAGAGCTGCTGGCCCTGGCTGGCTCCCTTCCCTCGTCCCCCTCTGTGGGAGGTGGGGGTGGGCCGCCTTTGCCCAGAAAGCCATACTCCGGGACGCGGCCGGTGGCCTGGCACAGCGCGCTCAGACCTGGCATCTACAGCCACCACCCTCACTTTTCCGGAAGAGTCGAAGGGCAGTGGAGCCTGGGGCGAGGCCCCAGTCTCACCCTGCCGCTGTCACCAAGTCTCTCTCAGTCCCACGTCCCCTCTCCCGCTCCTGGAGGCTCAGCTGCAGGTCCTGACAGCCAAGAGGCCCTGGCCTGAAGCTGGCCCGACCCTGGCCGGAAGCTGCCTGGGTTTCAGTTGGCCAGCGGGTGCAGTCAATGGGCGGCCCGAATAGGCTACTCGGTCTCATTCATTTACCTAAAACCGCATCACAGAAATCTAGTGCCTAAAAACTGCCTGCTCGCTCTCTCAGAGCCAGGGAGCTGCTGTGTCCATAAGCACAATAACGATTCTCTTCTGCCTGCTGGAACTCTCTGGTCCCCAGTGAGTGGCCCTTCCTCCGCTGACCCCCTGGGGCCCCGCCCTGGCCCCGCGACCCTCCCCCAAGCCCGTGACACTGGGGGGGGGCGTGGTCCGGTCCCTCAGTTGCCTCTCCACTGCTGGGAACCCCGCCCAGTTCCAGCCGGCTGCCCCGCCCACAAGACTCTGCCCCTCCCCCAGCCCTAGATTCCGGCTGGGAGTTCTCTGGGGCTTCGCTCTAGTCCTTCCAGAAGAGAGTAGCGATGGGGTGCATGGATTTGGGGGTGCCCTCCCCAGCAATCTGATTATCTCCACACGTTCTCCAGGCCTCAAGGTCTGAGCTATGACCTGCCACTCAGGCCTGCCTTCCCCTCCCCTGCTCTTCTCTCAAGAGGCGTCTGCCCCGGGCCAGAGAGCGGCTGAGTTGGGAGGGTCACTGTGACGCCCCCCCGATCTCAGGGGCTCGCCATTCCCACCGCCCAGAGCTTTGCCCACCTCCCAGCATGAGCATCAGGCAGGACGGAGGCACTGGCTTCTAGAGAGGGGCAGCTCAGCCCCGGGTCAAGGAGAACCCCAGGCTGTGGTCCGGCACCCTCCCCTCCTCTCTCCCCATCACTGCCCACCCGCTCGGCCCCTTCTCTCTTTAGAACTCGCTCTCTCTGCCTGCCTCCCCCTTCCCCACCTCCCATCCTCCTGCCGCTGCACGACACGACTCTCTCCTGGCCGCTGCTTCTTCAGACCAGTGCCTCCTTTGGATCAAAGGGACAGAGACTCTTTAGCAGGCAGACGCAATAATGGTACTCCAGGCCATCAGTCTGGGGGGCTAACTGGGTAGCTTCCCCAGTCGCTCCCCTGCAGGGAGCGCTGGAGCGCCAGGCAGACTCATGCCCTCAACTATATGGGGTGGTGGTGGGGGCTACCCCTTCCAATCCATCTCAGCCTCTTCTCTGCCTCCAGCCCGGAGTTGCGGGCAGGGTGTGCCAGCCTCCTGGGGAGCAGGCAGTGAAGGAAGCGGCATCCTCCCCCACCAGAGCCTGGAGGGAGAGAAGGAGCTCTCTCATTCTCGGGGCCAGGTACCTCCCTGGGCTGGAGCTGGGGGAATCAGCTTCCGACTGTTGAGTGAAGGTATGATACTGAAAATGTGACTGTCGCCATAGACTCCAAAAGCAATGACTTGGAACTGGGATTTTTGGATTCCCTCAGTTCCCCATACAACCTGTCTGGCCCTTTAAAAAAGGGGGTGGGGCAGGGAGAACTCCCCAGTGTCAGCCCTGGGGATTTTTAACTTAATCCACAGAGAAATCAGTTGAGTGATTCCTCTTACTTACTCAAGAATTCCAAAGCTCTTATTCCCACCCTACCCACAAGGCTCACCATCACCCTGAATCATGAGGGGACTGACGGTGGGGATGGACACAGTCCTCAGGTTGTCACCAGGACTGTGAGGCTGTGAGGACAGGGAAAACTCTCTGCACTCCTTCCTTACAAACCCATAAACCTTCTCAAGGGCTGGTCCCCAAGGGTTTATGAGAGTTTGGTCTACAAGGTGAGGCTAAGAGCGTTGGGGGAAATCAACTATTCCTGGAAAGGAAGGTGTTTCTCTCACAGCTGCTCGTCACACACACACACACACACACACACACACACACACACTGCCCTCTAATCCAGCTCTCAGTCAGTCCCCTTGAAGGCTACCTGCTGGTGTGTAGGGGAAAGGACACAGGTGGGAAGGTGTCTACACAGACATACACCCAAAACAGAAACCTGATCTCATTCCATTCTGAAGCATCATCTTGGCACTAAGTTCTCCAGCCCTTGGGTATGACCTTCTCCCGAGATCTGTGTCCATCTCAGGGGTGGTTTGATAGGTTGAGTCCCAAGCATTTCTCATCCCAGCGTTCCTGCTGCTCATTCTAAAACCTCTGGTGTCAGTGGGATCAAAAAACTACCCAACCCTTTACTTCTTTTAAATGATTCTCATGCTTCACCCTTGGGTCTAGAAGGAGATAGGGAGGGAGGGGAGGAAGGACATAAGAGAAAAGTCTACAGACTTGCTCCAATTCAGTCCTTCCTTTCAAAAATCCATACAGTGATGTCTTAACTGGGACACGGGAGTATCTCATTTATCAGCCCGTCCTATCCACATCTGAAGAATAAGCAAAGCCACATTACTGGACAAGTTCTTGTAGCAGATAAGAGAGGGTTCTGGGGCTGGAACCCAGACATCCTGACTCCCAGCCCCACCAGGCTGGCGGTCACTAACACACTTGGAAGGGCTGGCCCTTTCCCCACAATGCAAGTCCCCTGCCCTAGCAAGGGAAACCCAAAGGCCAGTTTCCTTCTGCTTGCCTGGCTCTTTGTGTGAGTCTCCACGGCTCTGCATGGGTTCTCTCCCGCCCTGAAGGTTCTGGTTGGTCCCCTTGGCCTTTGATGGTAGTGAAGCACTCAAGAACCTTCACGTCCTTCCACTTTTCCTGCCTCCCTTCTTCCAGTGAACTCCTGGCTCCAAGAGCATGTGAGTCACAACAGGCTTCCCCAAGAATTCCTTTAATCCCCCAATTGGATTTCTGCCCTGGGCTCCCCAGTGTCTTGGGGGATGGGTCTGCCTTCTAGAAAGTTCCCACACCTCCCTTAATTCAAATGTCTCCTCCCCTCTTTCCACGCCCACACCCCGACGCTGACCTCAGTGGTCTATACCCATTCAGCCCTTCCTCCTTTCCTCTCATCTCTGTGGCCCTGCTCTTTTCTTCCATTTACCTCCCCCCTCTCTGATTTTTTACCCCTGGTCCTGCTCAACTCTCTGGTTCTGGAACGCAGAGCTCTCAATGAAAACAATCCGGGAATGAGACACTCTTCAGGTCTCTGCTGGCCTCCATGGTTCATCCTTCACCTCCTGCCCCTATGAGATAAAGGATGGAAGATGCCCTCTCGGAGGCATCATGGGTCAAAGATCAGCTTTGGTTCCTGCAGCTGGCATGTCCCTGAAGCCCTTGCCCCAGGCTGCCACTAGCCCAGAAACTCCTGCTCTGGCCAAAGATTCATACCCTTGAGGGCTCTCGGCCACTGTCCATCTCACTTATGCCTGTCCTGCTTGTATATGTCACAGATCCCGCTTCGTCCCCAAAGACTGGAGAAAGAGCCTCATGACTCTCCAAGCATGGAGAAACTCTCATTCCAATAACCCTACCACCACACAACCCATTTCCTTCGGAGGTACCTTATCTGCCACCAGCCTTCTGGCCTCAGATTCCATCCACAGGCAGCTGTGGACTTGAATGGAGGTAATCTGCAAGGGCTGCTAATGACCTGGACCCTAGAAAGCACCTGCTCCATTTCCCACATACCTTTTTCCACCATCCTCCCCAAACCTGAGAAACTTGGCTCTGGAGTATTTTCAAGAAAGCTTGTTGTGTTCTAATGAAGTATTTTTGGGAGTTCCTATGTTATTATTTTTTAAAAAATAAATGCAGCATTTTAGTGACAGGTTTGAGATGAAAGATATGTCTTCCTAGACTCTGTATGTGATTTCAGAAGGCAGTGTGCATAGCAGGAAGAAGCCCAGAGCAGGGGCTCTTGAAGATGCACCTTTGTCTCTGTCTTGCCATGTGATGAAGACGAGCCATGTTCTTGCTCAGTGCCTCCGTTTGCCATCTATAAAGCGAGGGGCTTTGACCAAACAGGTTCTCAAGTTCTATCCAACTCGTACATGTAGGGCTTCCATGCCCCACTGGCACCCCCTCCTCTCATTGTGCCACCTCAACTGGGCCACATTTACCCCACTACACCTGCTCCATGGCAACGTCCTCAGACGCCCTAGGCAGTCACCGTCACCAGACTCCTCCCTAGAGCCTGGGGTGGGCCCCATGATCGCAGCCATCCATGGCTGCTCTCTGTCTGAAGGTGTAAGGGTCTACCCAGTCAGTGGGTTACCAACTGTGTGTCATGGAATCCCCTGGAGACACACTGCAATCACCCTGGGGGTCTGCATCACTGGGGAAGTCTAATGTTTTCATTTTGATGTGGTCCTTCAAGCTGGAGCGAGGTGGCTCTGATTTCAGAGAGGGCATGGGCTGGAGGAGAAAGGTCCAGAGGTTGACCCACAATGGCGTGAAGTCTGTATCTGAGGGCAGCTTGGAAATTCATCCCAAGCCACAGAAGACAATGCCCGGCAGAGGCTCTGTGGGGCATCGGATGTAACATCCCTCTCCAGAACCTGAGTCCTAAAGCATTTGAACTCTGGGCTCAGTTCTACCTGGAGGAGGAGGAGGCATCACTCCCTGGGCTGCCAAGCGGTGGGCACCCACCCCATCCTAGTACCTTTCTAGCCCCTCCTTGTGTCACTACCGTCCTTCTGATGAAAGCTTGTGAAGAGGCAAGAATTGAGCACACAAGTCAATATCATCGAACCCATCTTGTAAATCGGCAAACATATCAACCATCCATCAGTCAGAGAAAAGACATCATATGTTTCCTTAATACCCTCCCTCCTGAGGGAGAGGGAGACCCCTGCTCCACTCTGCTGCCCACTCCTGCTGTGACCCTTGAATGCCACTCCCTGGGAGGACTCCTTCATTTGCTTCGTAGTGGCAAATATTCCTCTAGCTCTATAACTCAACTAGACATTTTGTAGTAAAGAATTCTTGAAATTCTCTAATTAAAAAAAAAAAGCAATTCTTACTGTAATATTTTTAGTTTGGGAACACAATTTCCTAAGGGGGGATTAATGAACATTTTTACGCACTAGCCCAATTTATGGATTCTATGTTTATTATATATGGTAGTACTGATGAAAAGTACCTTTCTATCTGTACCTTTGCATAGTTTCTTCATCCCTCATAACTTAGCTTCATGATGAGCAGTGCTCCTGTAATTGCTGCTTCTGTACAAATCTCATTGTTCTACTTACTCGTCAAAGCACATTCTATATGTACTGTAAACGGATATCACTTTAGTAAGATTTAGTCCTAAGGATTTTTCCACTTTTGTCAGTAACAGATATTTATGGATTAAAAAAAAAATAAAGCCGTTTCAACATAACTTATGTCTCTTAAAATAGCACATGCTTCCTTCTACAAACACAGCCCAAACTGAAGGGTGTTAAACATCACAAAAGGATGGAGGAGATCACTGAAGATGGGGAGCAGAAACGGCCTGACCTCAAATGGGAATGAGGGAAATTTTAGGGTGATGGAAGCATTGTAAAACTGGATTATGGTGATGCCCACAACTGTATACATTTACAAAAGGTCATCAGGATGTACCTTAAAATGGATGAGTCATATGATATGCAAATTGGACCTCATTAATGCTTTAAAAATGGTGAACAAAAGGAATGCAGGAAGGTGGGCTCAGAACAAGTGCCAGTGGATAAGATGTACCAACTCAAAGCAGAATTAGAAGTTATAACTGTGTATTCATATTCATCTACACGAGGGTTATTATTTTGGACACTAGGTCTTAGTTTGGTTGTAGGGTTAGTTCTTAAAGTTGCCATAGGTAACTGGAGTACAGGTAGTTAAATATCCATGCCATTTTAATAGCAGAATCAGGTTGCACCGTGAAAGCTGATTTAGGTTCAGAGTCTTGCTCAAGACATCTTTTCTTTGGACTCGTTTTTTAATATTATTTTCTTTGGCCCATATTCATTTACGCTGCTAAGGTCATCTGTTGTTCTGTGCTTCTGAATTTTTCCCATAACCTAGATACTGGTGGGCTCCACTTCATCAAACAAAGTGCTGCCAAACAGGACATGGTCATCTGCCAACTTCAGCACCTCCTTACTTCCCAGAATCCGCAGTCGGTTATACTCTCCTACCAGCTGCCCAGCTCCTTTGTAATTAAAACCCTCCTCACTGACTGTGTTGAGCTTATATTCAAAAATCCTTTTATTATCTCCTATCAATGGCGTTCTTTACCTCAGACAAAGTTACAAACCTGTTTACTCTTCTAATACATAATTAACACATTACCACCCACATTCTGAAATGTGTTTTGCTTACTACAACAATCATCACGACAGTACATTGCTTCTAAGTCATGTTGTCGCTAACCAAGGATGACCTCCACACACATTACAAATACAGCAAAGCTTCACCAGTCGGTACTTACTATTGGAAGGAAACCCAGGGGAAAACAAACTTCTGAGTTGGTGAATCCTTTTTTTTAGAGATGTGCAATTTAATTACAATGCAATCATATAATGGCTAAATTAGACCAGCAACATGTTCCCTCACAGAAAATCACAGGAGACCTTCCTTACTGAACAGGTAAGAATAATGTGCAAGTAATATAAAAATGGTCAAAAGGTTTGAGTCAGGGAGTTCTGAATATGCTCAAAATGGTGTTTCAAGGATTCTTCTCTTAAATCAGCTAACATGCACTTAAAATTATCTTATTGAAATAAAATTGATTTACGTTGTGTTAATTTCTGCTGTACATCAAAATGAAGTTATACATATATATACGTTCTTTTTCATATTCTTTTCCCTTGTGGTTTATAATGGGATATTAAATATAGTTCCCTGTGCTATATAGGATAATCTTTTTGTTTATCCACTCTATATATAATAGTTTGCATCTGCTAATCTCAAACTCCCAGTCCAACGCTCCCCCATCCACCCTCCCCCTTGGCAACCACAAGTTTGTTCTCTATAAACATCCACTTTTAAATTTCATTAACTCTTAACAAGTGGTTCAAATTTTCCTCTTTGATTCTCAAAGGTAAACCTCAATATAGACCCTGTCACGGTTGTCACTAATTGCAAATTGGTGAGATCTACAAAAATGAGGCCTTATATACCATCATTGACAAGCCAAGAGCCAGAGAAAACTCATGTTGGAAGTCTTGAGATGCCAGAGGTCTCAGATAGCCTTACACCTTCTGTGTCACGTTGGACACCGATCTTTCTCCTCTCCCATAGAGCACAAAGGGAGCACAAAACCTCTAGGGAAGAATAAGAAAGACTTTCCCACAAGATTCTAAGAAGAAAACCAAGGACACTCGCTGTTTGGGCTACAACTGTGTCAGGAGTGGGGAAATAAGAGAGAGAAGAGGTTGAAATGAATGCTTAGAAAATTCCAGGATGAGTGAATCAATCATTTTTACACCAGGGATGTGTTGGCCAGTGTCATCTCTGGGCCTTGGTATCCTTATTTGTAAAAATTGGGATATTAGACTAAACATAACAAAAGCCATGTCTGATATATCTTATCACTGAATTATCACAATCCAATACTCAGATTTTATCTAGGCTTCTAGGTAGCTGAATGAACTTGCGAGTACTCCATCCTGCCGTCTTCCTTGGCCTTGCCCATCTCAACTTTCCCATCCTATGAGAATAAATAGATGCAGTCAAAAAGTCCTGGACTGGGTATCAGAAGATCTTGTTCATTGTATTGGCTCTGCCGGCATTTTTCGGTGTGATCTTGAAAGACTTACTTCTCCATATTCTCCAATATCCAATATTCTTATTTCTCCAATATTCTCGTTTAAAACAAAAAGAGTGCGCCAGCCCCATCCACATCTCTAAAATGCTTCTCATCTTTTTTTAGTCTGCTTCTGCGACTTTGTCAAGACTTTTGCAGGGAGTTGGTAAGCTGAGCTAGTAGCAGTCCTGGCAGAAGGATAGAGTGGGAGGGCAGAGAAAGGACAGCACAGGAGATGGGCGGGAACCTCGTTTTTGAGAGAGCATTTTCCCAGGTACAAGTATGGCTACTCGGTGTCCACAAGATGGTGAGGGAGGAAGAAAGGGTGCTGAGCTAGAGGAATACTAAGGTCCTTACACTACTGCTCCTTCTGTGTAACCTAACTTGTGGTAATTTCCCAAAATGAACAAATTGTTTTAAAAAAATTCCAAAGAATGCATTTTCACAGAAAGTTCTCAACAGTTCATTATTTGCCCATTGAGAGTTCAGATGTGTGTTTCAGGAGCAGGTCTCTCTCCTTGAAGAGGAGAGAAGCTATTCTGCCTCTAGCCTCAATCTCAACCCTAAGTCCAAGTTCTGGAGATATGTACCAGGTGTAGAAAACTGGACCACGGCCGTCATTCCCAATTGTATGCACCCTAATGGTTCTTTCAGACCATTTATAAGAGGTCCTCCTCTTGGCTCACCATGGCAACCATGGAGAAGACCTCCCCTGCTACCCAGTAGATACGAGGCCATACGTGGGTCTTCATTTCAGACTTGGTGAAAACAAAACACTGTCATGCAACACAGTGTGGCCCCAGGACAGTGACATCAGTATCCTTGGGAGCTCATTATAATGCACATAGCCAGTTCCCACCCTAGACTTACTGAATCAGAATCTCTGGGGGGGTGGGACCCCAGAATGTGCCTTTTAGTAACACCCCTAGGTGACTCCATGCACATTAAAGTTTGAGAAGCACATCCCTCTGCATTTTTTTTCAGTTTCAAAATCCTATAATCCTATGATAATAAAGATTTGGAATTCGAGTGATCAGAGCAGCCTTGATCTATGTAGCCAAACAATTTCAGGCAACCAGCTTCAGTGAAGAGGTCAGAACAAAAATGAATTTACACAAGGATTTACTGTAGAGCACAGAGACCTATATTTAATATCTTCTAAAAACCTGCAATGGAAAAGAACCTAAAGAAAATACATGTATATAACTGAATCCCTTTGCCATATACCTAAAACTAACACAATATGGTAAGTTAATTACACTTCAGCTTTAAAAAAAATGAGTTTACAGAGGATGAAGTATATAAGAAATGAGAAATCTGAGGTAGGGTGTGCAAATCATCTGCAGGAGGGTTTAATAGAAGAGAAAATACCTATTGGAATGTTGGATGAGAATGCTGCAAGATTTTAAAGATTTTGAGTGTGTTAAAATTAGAAAAGGAAGGAGAGTTAGGTAAGGATGGGGACCCTGAATAAGATCCATTCCCTGGGATGTAAGAGGAGCACAGGAGGAGGCAGAGGACCTCCTCCAAAACTTCCAGGGAAAGCAAGATGGCAGCCACCGCGGAGTAAGGAGTAGGGGCTGCCCAGGGCGATTTCCCTGCAGGGTCCCAGTCTTCCCGATAATGGCTGATGCCAAGCCACTGAAGCAGGCAGGATAGGCTGGATTCTGCTATGATGATAAAAAACTCTCAACTCTGCTTAAAACATCAAAGGGTTGTTTTCATTCCCCCTCTGCTGTGGATCAGCGGTGGGCTTCTGTTGCACTTTCCCCAGCCTTATTCAAGGGCTCAGCGACACTGGAGCCCCCACTCTCTGTCCCGTTGCCTCCCAGCATGGCAGAGGAGGGTCTGGCCAGGACAATTATATGACAGCCAGATGCGACACACAGCCCTTCCGCTCTAACCTTCTTGACCAGATCTGGTTACACGGTCCCACCCACCACTGGGGAGCCAGGATGTGCAACTCTAAGACGGTCCAGTTAGAGCAGGAAAGACCAGAGAGTAGCATCAATGACCACCACAGTTGTGATGTTGTGCTGAGAGCCCAAGACCAGGAATGTAAAGAGGCAAATGGACCCTCCTCCATCACTGTAGCAAAGCACCAAAATGTTCCCAAGGTTTAAAGCTGGTAAGGGAGTCCTCGTTGTGGCTCAGTGGGTTATGAACCCAACTAGTATTCATGAGGATGAGGGTTCTATCCCTGGCCTCACTCAGTGGGTAAGGATCCGGCATTGCTATGAGCTGTGGTGTAGGTCACAGATGCAGCTTAGATCTCGAGTGGCTGTGGCTGTGGCGTGGCCAGATTGGAGCCCTAGTCCAGGAAACTGCACATGTTGCGAGTGCGCCACCCACCCCCAAAAAACAAACAAAAAAAAAGTAGGCAAAACTTTCCTGCAACAAATTTATTCTATGTAGAGCCAGTGGTATGTTCATACCCACTTCAAATCGGTTAGTAGATGTCTTAATCAGGAGTCATTCAGTTATAAGAAACTAAAACACACTGAAATTAGTTGAGGCAAAAGATGAGAACACTATTTGTAATGATAATAATATTAAATAAATTAAAATTAATATAACAACTATTATAATGATGATGATTATCACTATTAGATATAAAAGCATCTTATAGGATCTAAGTCCTGAATGCATAACTGGGCTTCCAAAGCTAAGAAGTTGAAAGTCACCCAAAATCATGGCAACACTCTCTCATTTCCTTCTCTCTGCAAAAGTCTGTTCCTCTTGCCTGTGTTTCCTTTCCTATGTGGTTGAACTTGATGAAAATGACGTCTTCAGCAATCGAGTCTGCATAATCTCCCAGGCCTAAACCCTGTGGCTAGCTGACATAATCTCTCTGTGCCTCAAATCCAAAAGTCCTGGGAGAAAATCTAAAAATCTCTATAATGACTCCCCTTGCATATGGATTATCTACTGCTGCATGACAAAGCTCCGCAAATTTAACAGCAAAAACAACAGCAGCTATTTACTGTTCAAACTTCTTCATGGTTCTGAGGTTGTCTGAGCTCAGCCACGCACTTCTCACTAAGGCTCCCTTATGTGGCTGCAGTCAGACAGTGGCTGGGACTGGAGTCATCTCCAAGGTTTCCTCACTCATGTGTCCGGCCATCAATGTTAGCTGTTGGCTGAAACCTTAACAGGGGCCAGCCACGGGCACTCCCAGATGCCTGGGCCTCCTTACCACACAGCAGCTAGGTTCCAAGAGCAAGTATCTAAAGATGGAAAGAGAGAGTGGGAGTGGGCAAAGGGGAGATACTGAGAGAGTGGTCCATCTCACGTGATGTCACATCGTCCTCAGAAGTCACATCGTCCATTCTGAGTCAGGAAGTTTTCTGCCCAGGTTCAAGGGGAGGGGACACAGACTCCACTGCCTGAAGAGAGTGCAGCAAGTTTCCCTTGTAAGAAAAGCATACTGATGGAGGATCCTGCTATGACCATCCTTGGAAAATGCAATCTGCCACACTTTGGGTCGGGGGGTCTACCCCTGGTCCCATAGCTGTGGTCGGGGAAGCTTGGATCACATACTGCAAAACGACTGCAATCATCCAGCCCTGGAGTTGCAGGTAGATTTCTGAAAATGAAGTGTAGGATGAACCCACACACTGAGCAGTCTCTAACTGGGACATCTTCGAAGTACTGAGACAGGAACACAGCATCTGCTCTTTAGGTCCAGCCTCAGGACTCCAGAGAAGACAGTGAACAGGACATAATAACAGCGGATCCTGTGAAAACACATTAAAATAATTCCTGATAACAGGGTGATGATTTTAAACTGGTAGTTTTCCCCCCTTTCCTTCTACCCCTACTCTTCCCCCCACCATCCAAACAACAACAGTAACCCTCCATCTCTCTGCCCCTACAGAAAAGGTAGAGACCAGAGGAAGAAGTCTTTGTTCAACCTTGACTTTCAAAATTGGCTTTTGTCAAGCTCACCGTAGCAAAAATTGTCATGTAATTGCAAGAGCCACTGAGTGGAAAGAGAAAGTGTTTCCTATGATATTGAAACCTGACCTTTGAGTATCAATGCGCCAAGCTCGATAAGAAATCAGAATAGACTGCATATAGAACGGGACAGAAGAGCCCTCCCCTGGTGTATAGGACAGAGAGAAGAAATGTGGGCACACAGAAGAAACTCAGGGAAAATCAGAGAAGAGAGCAAGAGAGTAAGACACGCATGTTCTGAGAAAGCCCTGACCCCAATCGTCATCATGGGCAGGCTCTTGGAGATGGTTTAAGGGAAGAGGGGGACAACAGAGTCCTCCAGGTAGACTTGGGGACCTGAGGGCAGGACGGACTTCTGCTAGAGCCCTGGGAGCAAAGTTCCTGGAACATTCTATGCCAACGTAGGGCAGGTATGGCAGAATGGAAATGACAGCAAGACGGATCTGTATGGAGCAAGCCCTTCCCCCACCTTGGACACCAGACTCCCAGCCCCTAAGAGATATTCAGGGGATAAGGAGTGTCCCGGCTGGACACTCTGAAGGGTATCCATAAAGCTTGGGTGTCCCAGGGCCCACACAGCAGAGGGTCACCACCACAGAGCAATGAAAACAAGCAATATCTGTAATCGGAGTTACGGCCGTCAATTTTAAGGCTGGTTCACCCATATCCTGAGACCCAACATTTTTCAAGAGAGATTCTCAAGCTTTTTAGTCTCGGTACCTCTTCATAGCCTTAAAAAATACTGAGGACCCCAAAAAGACTTTTGCTTGGGCGGGACATGTCTATATACATTTATTATAAATCAAAATGGAGGCCATTAAAACGTTACTTATTAAACCATTTTAAAATCCATGATATGTCAATATAAATAACACACTGCTCTGAGAAATAACTGTTATTTCCAAAAATATAGGAAGAGGAGCAGAGTTATTTCACTTTTTTCTGAAAATTTCTTTAGTGTCTGGCTTATTAGAAGATAAGATTTTTTTAATTTGTCTTGTTGAAATATAATTGATTTACAATGTTGTGTTAATTTCTGCTGTAGAGCAAAGTGATTTGGCTAAACACATATATACATTCTTTTTCATATTCCTTTCCATTACGGTTTTTCACAGGATATTGAATATAATTCCCTATGCTACATGGTAAAAACTTGTTGTTTATCCAGAAGATAACTGGATTTTGGTATCTGCTTCTGCAGTGAGTCTGTTGCAGTATCACACTTTGTAACCTGCCCCCAGGAGGCAAAAGAGGAGGAGAAGCACCCAGAGGAATAGGGGCAAAAAGCCCCCCTTTTCCACCGCCCCTGGCCAGCCCCTCCCTTAAAGGGACACTGACAAACCCCAGTAAACCTGAGTTTCAGCCAGGAAGAAGCTTTACTTTCACATTAATTTGGAATTTACAGTCTAATGAACTGGGAATATTAATTATTAAACTACGAAGTTACCAAACGACTTCTTATTTTCTAAGAATACCCTGGAAAGGAGGGGACAGGAGAGAAGAAGGGGTTTCTGATGATCCGGTAGGACTTGCTTGACATTATACAGACTATACAGTGATTATAAAGATAAATACATCTTGCCTGGAACCTTTGCGTGATGCCCCAGATTAGGAAAAAGGAAACATTCATGCTGAAGACTCAGAAGAGGGTCATAAAACTGTAGGAAGGAGAAACGGTACGCCATCCTGGCTAGGCTACGGGAGCCAAGGCTTTAAAGTATCAGGAGCCAAGAAACCCTGAGGAGAAAGAAAGGGTGGAAAGGGGAAAAGATGTTGCAGGGACATCTGACGCTTTGTCCTACGTTATCCAGGCCACCACGTTGTACCCCACACAGACTCCAGCATCCCCCAGCCACCAGGGTAGGCGCGTGACACAGGCCAGACCAGTTAAAATCCGTTTCCTTCGCTTCTAAGCTGAGACTTACAGAGAGAAAATGCGCTCTTTCTCAGGGAATGGACCTCAGCGATATGGATGTGTGGCCACCTGGGGCCTTGTCCCAGGCAACGTGGAGAAAGGACGCAGGCGGCGGGAAAGAGGAGGAATTACCGCTGACCTTAGGTCGAGGCTCCCCGGGCACTAGTCACTCGCTATTCCAAAGCTCATTTAATCCTGTCTCCTTCTGAGCAGGGACTACTGTGGGTCCCAGTGCTAAGGAGCCCGGCCTTATCCTAAGAAAGACACGGCATCGCAGGCCCCGAGGAAGCATGGTGGTGAGGTCAAGGTAACACTTCAGAGGGGTCACTAGGACTCTGCTGCAGGGAGGGACTGGTGAAATCCATGCTGAAGGCTGGGAGACCTGGAGACCCACCAAATAAGAACTTTCTTCCTCTACTCAAATTTTCAATTGCATAGGCAACACAGTGTTCGCTTGAGGACTCAGAATCATTTTCTCATTATTAAAAAAAACCCCATCACTAATGTTTTCAAAAAATATATATAGGCCAATCGAC
Source organism: Catagonus wagneri (assembly GCA_004024745.2). Lineage (NCBI taxonomy): Eukaryota > Metazoa > Chordata > Mammalia > Artiodactyla > Tayassuidae > Catagonus > Catagonus wagneri. The sequence continues at coordinate 863,471 of PVHT021183616.1, forward strand.
TACTTGGCAGTAGCTAGTATTTGCCACAGGTCTCCATTTCTATTTATCTTCCATCTAGCACTGTGATTACTCTGCTTCTACTATGCTTTAAAAAAGGAGGGGTGGGGCAAGGAAGTCCTACCGTGGCTCAGAGGAAAAGAACCTCACTAGCCTCCATGAAGATGCAAGTTTGATCCCTGGCCTTGCTCAGTGGGTTAAGGATCCAGCGCTGCCGTGAGCTGTGGTGTAGGTTGCAGACACAGCTCAGATGCCACGTTGCTGTGGCTGTGGCGAAGGCCGGCGGCTACAGTCTGATTCAGCTCCTAGCCTGGGAACCTCCATATGCCTCGGGTGCAGCCTCCCCCACAAAAAAAAGTCAAAAAAAAAAGAAAAGAAAATTCCTGAAACATGTGTAGGTAGAAAATGTGTAGATAAGAGTAGGCAAACATAGCAACAAATCAATTATGTTACCACTATGTGGTGGGACTCTATTTGCTTTATAGTTATTTCCTCACATTTCTTTAAATTTTTGATAATTTCTAATTTTCTAGTGTGAGCATATATTACTTTTATATTCAGAACATAATCAGCATAGCCAACATTATAAATATTATAAGCTCACTTTATATATAAACGTGTATGTGTGTGTGTGTGTGTGTGTGTGTGTGTGTGTGTGTGTGTGTGCGCGCGCATGCGCGTGCATGTGTAGCCAAATGACTGGAAGAAAGTTACCCCAAATTATTAACAGTGGTCATGAGTCTCGGTAGTTTTTAAACTTCCTTTGACTTTTATGCCTTTCCCCAATTTTCTATGAGTATGCATTCCTTTTTTAATGGAAAACATAAAATTTATCTCTTTAATTTTTAAAGGAAGTGGGACTAGAGGACTTGCTTGGAACAAAGATGCCACACATTCCTGAAAACAAAGCAGAAATGTAACCACTCCTCCTCTGTGAAGGAGTCCCATGACCCAAGCAGGGGCTGTTTGAAATGCGGTTGACTACAGCACCAGGGGGAGGGGTTCTACTGGACAAACACGTTAAGGGGCAGAGTTGCAGAGTCGGCTAGGCTATCACCTATCTGTCCTTTGCCCCCCTTGTCCTTCTTTTTTGGAGCCTTTGACAGCTTTGATGGCTCTGTGATAGGCAGAGAGTGCATTAGTCCCACTTATAATTGGGAAATTGGGGTTTACAACAGGGGCCCCGTGGGCAGAATGAGTGGCAGCTGTCCCCCCTGGAAAGGGCACTCCCTCTCCGCTCTTGCTTGTCCCTCTCACTCCCTGTCACATCCCCAGCAAGACAATTACCACTGCCTTTGAGGAGACACAATTTCTAGGCTATCTTAAGGTTAGACTAATACAGATGTGTTAGATCTATTAGGAGCAGTAAGGATTATTAAATCAGAAAGCATAAGCCTAGGCGTTCCTTCATGGCTCGGCGGGTTAAGGATCTGGCATTGTCACTGCTGTGGCTCTGGTTACAGGTTTGATCCCCGGCCTGGGAACTTCCACGTGCCACAGGTATTTAAAAAAAAAAAAAAAAAAGCATAAGCCCATCTACAGGACACTACACCCCTCACTTCCAGCCAGTCTACAGTGTGGAAATGCCAGCCCAGAACAGTCTATCTGTAATACGTTAAAGACTGAAAACACACTGATTGTTAAAAATGGCAATCCATTAAAAATGAAAACATTCTCTGGCCAGCCAAAGAGTTCTGGCTCAACACAATATTTCTGTGAGCCATGGTTTGGTTGGTCAACTGGAAATACATAAACTCCAAGTCAAATAGTCAGAGCTAGGTGCCTTACTCTCATCATCATTAGCCGTTCTTAACCAACACTCAGTAGCAGGAATGGAACCTGAATTCTGAAAAACAGTCTCAGCACCCACAAACCAGTACCTTGGACGTGGGCATTTCAAGAACCCACAAGATCATGGAGGGAACCCCTGGATGTAAACCTCTCCTTTGGAAATTGAAAATTGGGGGTGTCATCCCGCTTCCTGGTAGCTCCAGGAAATAGATTTTTATAGTAAAAGGTGCTGTCTACATAAGCAGTTATTGAACAACATGAGCAGAGTGCGAGCCATATAAACCTCTGACCAAGTTTACTGCCCAGAGCTGGCCTGGAAATATTTGGCTGATTTCCATGCTCTTCTCCAAGGCCAGCTAAGCTTCCAGAGATTCTCAGCTGGATGGTCCTTCGTCCTCACTGTGGGGCTCCAAGCCCCGTGGGAGGCTGCGTCACCGAGAGAAAGTCAGTGTAGCAGTAAATTGAAATAGTGTCAAAGTACAGCAGAGAGAGACGAAAGACCAAATCCCAGGCATCCAGACCTGTCCCTCAGACTGTCACTTCTTGCCACAAAATCTCAGAAAGGAATATGTGCAGTAAGAAGAGAAGAAAGAAGCATGGATGACCATGTGCAGAATTTCAGTGGACTCAGCTGGGAACTCACGGAAGACTCCATCTTCTTTAGTTAAGAGCTGGAGGAAAAATAAGTCTAGGGTAGGGATGGATTTTTTTTTTTTTTTGTCTTTTGTCTTTTTAGGGCCACACCTGCGGCATACGGAGTTCCCAGGCTAGGGGTCTAATCGGAGCTATGGCCTCCGGCCTACACCACAGCCAGAGCAACGCGGGATCCGAGCCTCATCTGCGACCTACACCACCGCTCACGGCAACACGGGATCCTTAACTCACTGAGCGAGGCCAGGGATCGAACCTGTGTCCTCATGGATGCTCCTAGTCCAGTTCGTTAACTGCTGGGCCACAACAGGAACTCCCAGGCTTCGTTTTTTTTAATCACAACTCATTCTCAGTATCTTCCTCTTCCTAACCCACCCACATGACCTATTCAACGGTGATCAGACTGTCAGATGTTTGATAGCCCACATTCATTCAATCACGCAGTCACAACTAAATATATACTTAGAAAATTTGTAACCCAACCCCACCAGAAGGGTCTGCACCCTAGGCCTCTTAGATGTGCGATTTGCTCCAAAATCAAGAGGAACATATCCGAGAACTAAAGTGAATGCCTAGCCCCAAGAGTTTCTGCAATCACAAAAAAGAGAGAGACAGAGAGAGAGAGAGAGAGAGAGAGAGAGAGAGAGAGAGAGGGAGGGAGGGAGGGAGGAAAGAGCTGAGAACATGGGTTTTCTGCAGCTTTTCTTGTTCTGCCCACCCATTCCCTGGGGTGGAAAATGTACAGTTAGTCGCTACAGATTGTTATAATTAAGTGGTGTGCGGAATTCATTTTTTTTTAAAAATAGCTCCATCGACTCTTCACGGTGTATCTTTGTAAGACAAGTATACGTGAACAGCAAGTGAAGATGGCGATTGTTTAGCGCATTTAATTAAGTATTTCTTTCACTCTTCTGGGAATTAAACATTGAATGGTGGATAAATACAGGGAAATATGCCCATATTAATTTCTAGTTCGCTGCCTTAATTCAAAAGCAGGGTGAAAATCAAGGGCTAAATCTGTGATCTGGAGTCACTATATGACAAAGAGACTAGAGGTTCACCCTTCACGTGTCTTACAGAATTTGTTCCTTTTGTGCTTTCTCTCAACAAGGGTCTCCCTGATGGGTCCCTTCCCCCTTAACAATATACAACTTCATCTCTTCTCTTTCTTGAAGAAATGTTTCTTTCCTCGCCAGTTGCATCAGCTGTGACGTACAGGTAAGAAGGACAGAAAAACACAACTCAGACTGGCTTCCCGGAGATGGGTTATCTCTGCTCACACCAATGAAGAGTTCAGGCTGGGGGCTGTGGCTCAAAAGGTGTCGGGACTGCTTTCTCTTCTCCACTTCTCACTCCATGTCCATTGTCTTGGCTCCATTTTCAGATGGCCCTTCCCCTCATGTGGCCAAGGTGGTCCCATTAGCACTGCCCTCCATCCTCCTAGGTCTAGGTCCAAGAGAAAACAGAAAGCCCTTATTCAACCCAAGCAAAACCAAAACAGAGAGCTGCTGTTCTGATGGGATCACAGGTTCATGGCCAAATCGGTGACTGCAGATGGAAAATGGAACTGAGCCCTACTGAAAGTACCTGGACTGGGGGTAGTAGCATAGAAAGTGATTCAGGGCGTTGGGTGAGCTCCCCAAAGAAGAAATGGAGAACTACAAGAAGAGGGAATGGATGCTGGGGTGAGAGCACAAATAAACAAAACCAATGTCCATTATACCACATTTCTGCTGGGGGAGACGCTGTAGCTGTTTTCCTAAACCTAAATTAAAATTGCCTTGTGATTTCTTATTCCAAATCCGTTGTTATCAATCTGTCACCACCATCATTACGAGGCAGGAGATGACATTTCTCAGAATTTCCTTTACTATATGCTTCTTTCTTAGAGTTTGCCTTGGGATGGAATTCACATGAGATTCGTAAGGAGGGGAAAGGAAAGGGGTGCTGTTTTGAAGGGGCAGGGTTGCCAGATTTCACAAATAAAAATACAAGACACCCACTTAGATTTGAATTTCAGATAAATATCTTTGGGGTATGAGTATATCCCATTTCTCTATACGATACCTTTTTTTTTTTTTTAATGTTCTCACGCACTGCATATGGAAGTTCCCAGGCCAAGGATTGAACCCATGCCTCCACAGCAACTCACACCACTACAGTTGGATTCTTAACCCACTTTGCAACTGTGGGAACTCCTCCTCATGCATTCTTATATGTGTTATTTGGAATATACTGATGCTAAAGTGACATCGTTATTCATTATTTATCTGAAATTCAAATTTAAGCTGGGATCCTGTCTGTTGTCAGGCAATCCCATTTATCCTGGGGGACAAGGTGGCTAGGCCTGGTACCTCTGCTGACCCTCCAAGAAACCCCGTCTTTACGGTTCTGCAGACAGATGCCTGTGAAGAGCTCTCCATGGGCTCCGGCTTGGCAGTTCTGACACAAATACCGTGGCTTCTCACAGTTTCCATGAACTCAAGCTACTCCACTCACTCCAGTGCTGCAAGCTGATGTTGTTAATGGCTCTTTCTCTGATGCTTCATTTACAGCCTCCATAAGCTCTTTCTGACAGTCACGTAAGCTCCAATTTCTATAGATTATCAAAATTGTTGACTAGCTCCAGCCGAGCCCAGACTAGACTGACCCACCCCTATATGGAGCCAGCAGAAGACACAGTCTTGCTACTTCAAGGTAACTCAGTCACGTCTGTCTGTGCAGCCTTCAGGTTTCTCCCCATTCACTCCTCCCTGGAGGGCTGTAAATTCCCGCGGGCTCATGTATCTTCCCGCCATCAGGGCAGGATCAACATCTGTCTGAGACAGGAGCCCTCTCCATATAGTCCTTGTAGCCATACAGTGTCATCCACCAAGCCCTCTATGCCATATAAGTGCCTAGGCTGTTTTCTTCCTCAGCTGGACCTCACGCTGACCCCCTGAGCATTTCTGCTGTCCTCCTCCCAACCATTCTACAAAGATCTTGCAAACGGTCAGTCCCTCTCCGTGAACCCTGCTATGTCAAGGAAGCATTGAACATCTGCCTTCTGGTGACTCTCTTTAAATGGCCCTCACCCACTGCTGCTCCAGCTCCAGGCACCAGGTCGGCTAAGGGCGATTTCCCGTGTCTTTCCTGGGAAGCCAGGCTCACGGGTCCCCCTCCTCCTGGACACCTAAGCATGTCTGTCGTAACTGTCAGGTCTTCCCCCCCTCCCTGAACATTTCTGAAAGGGTCAGAAATTCTACAATCATATCCAAGTGGTCCTTCCCTTTGCCTCCCCAGCCTCCTCCCCATCTGAGAAAGAGTTCTTATCCCTCCTTTTAAGGAAATCTGCTCATCAATGGCCACGCCCCCGGTCCATCCACAGCTCAGCATTTACATCCCAACCTCTCTGTCCTCTAGACTCTGCCCCGCAGACTCAAAGCCAAGCTCTTAGAATTAAACCAAACAGCAACACAACATAAACCTTTTCTCTCTCTTAAATGCTTGGCTCTTTCAATGAAAGAAAAGAAATAGCGTGGCTTTCACGGCTCTTGTCTCTGCTCTGTGTTTAAACACTATTGAGAAATTCAATGGACGGTTTGAGGCTGTAGCCACACTCCTCGAGGCATTAAATGTCACTAACCCACCAGTTAAAGAGCCACAGGGCAACATCCAAAGTACGGGAATGGAAAAACCTCAATTAGTATTTCAAAATACACCCCCTGCTAGTCGTTGTTAGCACATTCTATCAGTTTTCATTAGCAGAAAAGCAGACCAGAGCACGCACATGGAAAATAAGTAACAGTCAAAAGATTCCATAGAACAATCTTGCTTTGCAGTGAAGAAACTGAAATGGGCTCTCCTAATTTCAGGCAAAAATGCATTCAAGGGGACATTACCTATACACTAAAACATTTTTTTTTTAATTACAAAAATAAAAAAAGGAGAAAAAAAATTTCTTAAACGATCATGTTGTTTCAAAATGTTACCCACAAAGGAACAAAAAGCAAGCTTGCTTCAGATTTCTCTCCCAATACTGAGTTTCAGAAAAATTTCTGGATTTTTCAGTGGAAAATTTCTATGGAGCTATGAGAAGAAAATAACTATTACCCTAAAATGTTGTACCTCCCTAGTTCTGGGCTGGAGATATGGGTTTGGGGGGCTGTCAGCATAAAGGGAGGAATTACAGCTTTGGACCACCAAGTCCATACAAGGAGAGATTTTATTTTATTTATTTATTTTTTGTTTGTTTGTGTTTTAGGGCTGCACCTGCAGCACACGGAGGTTCCCAGGCTAGGGGTCGAATTGGAGCTACAGCTGCCAACCTACACCACAGCCACGGCAACATCAGATCTGAGCTGCATCTGCGACCTACACCACAGCTCACAGCAATGCTGGATCCTTAACCCACTGAGTGAGGCCAGGGATCAAACCCACATGCTTATGGTTCCTAGTCGGGTTCTTAAGCCCCTGAGCCACAACAGGAACTGAAATGCCGGATTTTAGAGTGAGAGGGCCAGAAGCTCTGAGAGGTGCCTGGGCAACACTTACGTGGAAGGGATGGGCAAAAAGAGAGTAGTCGGAGACGGAGAGGAGGCGGCCGAGAGGAGGATGCCTGCCATGGGAGTGAAGAGACTAGTGAATCTGCAATCTCCTTGGTTGAACAGAGCCAGGAAGACAGACAGGGCTGATGAGAAAGGAGTCGCCAGTAATACAGCTAATTATAAAATGTGTAAACATGATCAATTAGCATTTTAAAGATATTTGATGTTTAATTCTAGGGATCTAATGAATTATTAGTATTATTCCTAGTATCTGCAATGAACTGCCCCACGGAACTCAGAGCATAACAAAAGGCCTATCCTTTTTTATTTTTGGTAATTGTGACATATACTATACATACAAAGAAGTACTGAATACATATAATGTACAGTTTGAGAAGAATGATAACGATGAAAATGCATGAGCCAGGTTAAGAAATAAAACATTACCAGGAACAGAAAAGCTCCCACGTTACCCTCACTATCCCACACTTCTTTGTCCCCAACAAGAAGGGATCAAAACCTGAATTTTGCAATTACTCCCATACTTTTCTCTAGATGACTACACACGTATATCTGTCTGACAAAAATACACTTTGTTTTGCTTGGTTTGGAACTTCTAATGCACATACTCTAGTGTACTCATCTGCTACTTGTCTTTTTTGTTTAACATCATCCTTTTGACATTCACCCTGTTGATGCGTGCAGCCACCATCCATTCATTTCTCACTGCTGTGTAGTATTTTATTCTATGCATAGCATGCACCACATTTATCCACTCTGTTGTTGATGAACACTTGGTTTGTTTCCCGTGATTCTGCTACCATGCGTAATGCACCGATCAATATTCTTATATGTTATCTCCTGGATAGAGGAGCCCCAGGTCACGTATGCTTTCCTTCCACACCTATATCCAATACATCTGCCCACGAGACTCTGACATCGTGGCATCCAACACGGCTGGGAGGAGCCTATTCTAACAATGCAAGTTCTTTGAATTAAAACTTCATCACTATTTCCAAACATTTGATACAGAAAGGTTGATTTACACCCAACATCCCTTAGCAGCATCAAAAGAAATTTCAACATAACATTTGTCAAGGAAGAAAAGGAAAAACTTATATTCCGTAAATATAATATTAACTGTCCACTTCTGAATGATTGTAAAAGGCTTTCAGTTCTGCATGACTTGCTTGTGTGAACAAATTTCTTATCCACGATGACTATCCAGGATTTAAAGAGATCGTTAGTAAAAAGTGTGAAACAGGAATGGGGCCTAGGCATTTCCAGCAAAAAAAAAAAAAAATCTGATATACAAAATGCAATGCCCATGGACGAATGTTCAATTTTCTAATTTAAAAAAAAAATGGTAATTATTTCATCTGAATGATTACACAAATTCAATACCTTTCTCAATAGCTTTTGCAAGAGCACTCAGTGATTCTTGTTCCCTGGTATTCACATCCTGGTGTAGTTTTTCACACTGACTAGGCTGAACTGTACCTAATGGCATTATTGCAGAAATGACAATGTGTGACCTCCAGGCTAGGTCATAAGAGACACTGGGGCTTTGTCTCACCCCCTGTGCTGATAAACTCAAGCTCCCTGCTGACAGCCAGCACTGACTTGCCAGCCACGTGAATGCGCCATCTTGGAGGTGGTGCCTCCAGACCCCAGTCGAGGTTCAGATGACATAGCCCCTGGTGACATCTTGTCTGAAATATCATGAGACATCCGGAGCCAGAATCACCCAGCTAAACTGCTCCCTTATTCCTGACCCACTGTAAATAAAACAGACTAGATAATAAATATCTACTGCTATTTTAAACTGCTACCTATTGGGGTAATTTGTTACACAGCAGTAGGTAACTAATACATTTTAAACTTTTTATTTTTATACAATATAATTACATAATATAAAGACAATGTCAGTGGTTTTCAGTAAGTCCCATATAGGTACCCTCAAATCTCTTTCTAAAATGGAGACAAAGGCGTAGTATGGGAGAAAAAAAGCAAAAAGTGACATTGCCAGCATTCAGGAGCCTTCGCTCTCAGACACCTTCAAGTCATCTCCACAGGCTGCTGTGTTTCTATGTTTTTGTATATTGGAGCAAAGGGACAAGAGAATGAAGGGTAAAATAGGTCACGGTCAGGTGGAAGAAACTTTATTTGAAGGGTTTCAGGAACGTCATGGCCCTGAATTCACTCTACATACAAAACATGAGCAGGACTGACACATTTGGGGTCCCCAAGCAGTAAAGTGATAATGATGTCTCCCTATATGCGAAAGAAAAACTCCACAAAACTACAACATGCATAAAAAACTCCCAACATTTCTTTTTCCCTGATGCTTTTTTTTTGAAACATCAGTGATCAAATCCATCTTAAAAAATGTTTTAGTGCCTCTACTTTGTCCCTTTACTCATAGTTGGTCTGCCTACTGTTTAATCCAGCGACGATGAAAACATTCTCCACAAACATAAAGATTCGTGCTGTAAGGTGGACAACTCTGCATCACAGCACCCCCTGTGCCCCAGTTATTATGAAATCAATCATTTTACCTTCCAGCTACTAGCTTTTCCTAAGGGGCTCTTATTAGCCGAGCTGCCTTTAATAAGTACTTATTCTGTTAATATTCCTTTGAAGCCCATTATAAATGTTCTCTTTACCCAGAAGCTCTGCAGTCTCCGATCGGTGACTAAAATAATGGGAACTCCACATTATCCCTTTTCGAACACAAGATCCAGACATAGGGCAGGATAGGGAGGCTCTGAATATCCTACTTTTTTATTTTTATTAAAAATTTTTATTAGGTAAAGTTTAAAAAGAGCCTCCACATCCTACATGTTTAATGGTGCTTTGCTGGATTTAAGAACCGATTGCGGAGTTCCCTTCGTGGCTCAGCGGAAAAGAATCTGACTAGCACCCATGAGGAAGCATGTTCCATCCCTGGCCTCACTCAGTGGACTAAGGATCCAGCATTGCCGTGAGCTGTGGTGTAGGTCACAGACTTGGCTTGGATCTGGCATTGCTGTGGGTGTGGGCAATTCTACCCCTAGCGTGGGAACTTCCATATGCTTCAGGTGAAGCCCTAAAAAGACAGGGAAAAAAAAGAAAAAAAGAAAGAACTGATTGCAACCATACTCATGGAAATCAAAGTGATCTCAGAGTTTGAGTCCCTACTTGTCAGATTAAGGCGTAAACAAAGCAGGACATTAAACCTATTTTATTTTTTTATAATTGATATTAAAATACTGAAGCTAAGCTTTTTGAAAATATGACAACTACTAGCTACACGTGACTACTTAATTTTAAATGAATTAAAATTAACTTCAATGAAAAATCTGTATCCTCATTTTCACAGCACATTCTAAATGCTCAAGAGCCACATAAGCACTGTTATTAACTATTTCAGTTATCATGGAAAAGAAATTAAAATTTGATTGAGTTCCCGATCTGACATTGTTTTTAACTTTGAATTACACATTTTGGGAGTAGGTGGAGAACCATAATACGTTCCGTGTCTGGAGACCTCTGAAGAATTTCATCTGACCTCAGCCAGCAGGCTTCTTAACAGCATTTATATCCTTGACCTCTCGTCCACGCACCTCATCAATAAGCCATTGCCCTGGACAATCACCCACAAGCACCTCCAACCCACGAATTCAGACGCAAAACTCGAGCCTCAGGTGATTTCTTAGCAACAGTGACGCGACCCCGCCCCTTTCCCCCAGCCGAGGCTCTCCTACCTTATTGGACCGAGGGGAGGAACCGGAAGTCAAGTGGCCAATGGGAAGGGAGCGAAGGAGGTAGTCCAGGCCGCGTCCACGTCGCCCGGGAAACTGCTGCAGCAGGTTCGCGCGCAATGCCGAGCGCGGAGGAGCGGGCCGAGCTGGCTGAGGAGAATGCGGACGGCGAGCCCGGCGCCGACCCGCGGCTGCGACTGCTGGAGGCCTACGTGGCCCGAAGCCTGCGGCCGGCTGCGGACGCCTGGGAGCGCTGCGCGGGCTCGGCCGAAGCGAGGCAGCTACTGCACGACTTCCTGGGCCGTGGGGCCGCTGAGGGACCGCGACCGCTGCTGGTGGTGCGGCCCGGGACCGGGGGCCTGGCGGTGCGGCCGGGGTTGGACTTGGCACCCGAGGCCGGCCCGTCTCGCGCTAAGGGCCTTTTCTTCCTACGCACCCGGCCTGAGCCTCCGGGGCCGGACACCCTCCGCGTAGCAGTGGTGTGCGGGGACCTGCCCGCCGCGCCGCTGGAGCATTTAGCCGCGTTCTTCTCCGAGGTGAGGGTGGGTCTGCGGCCCCTCAGTGGCTGCAGCTGGGGAGTGGGAGAGGAGGAGGGGCGGGGCAGGGGCGGGGCCAGAGGGGAGGGGCGGGGCCACGGGGAGAGGAGGCTGGAGCTGTTTGAGGAGTTGCTGGTAAAACGGGATGGGGGCGTGGTCGAGGATGGAGAGGCGGAGCTGGCGGGAAACTAGGACCCTAGGCTGACCTCTGGGACTTGGGGACGAGATATGAAATTGACGCTGGGGGAAATATGAGTAGGGGCCGGGTGAGGGTCAGGACCTCTGGCGGCTTGCTTCATTCCTGGTTTGGGTTCATGCCAAAGTCAAGAGGAGGCTAGAGTCTGAAGAGGGCCTGGGTCCTGACCTCTTTTTTGAGGCGCTATCTCTGAATCCCCTCAGTAAACTGGCACTACAAAGACAGGGAGTGATGGACTAAGCGGCTTTTCCAGTGACTCAGGTGAAGGAGGTGAAAGGCTGTAAAGAGTATTTACTTCTGGAGAAGAGTTTAATAAGTACAAGTGGTTTGGTTTCCATTTTCATCTGATTCACGAAGCAGAGGTTAGCCCTGTGCCCCCAGCTAAGAAGTTAGGGGCATCCAATTGGAAGTGTCCAACAGGCGTTTGGAGGGGCATGCCTGGAGGGCAGAGAGGAAGAACTCCAGCGATGTGGATTATGGAGTTGCTTTGGCGGCACCACAGCAGAAGCCTCCAGAGTGCAGAGGTGCTCAGGAGAGATTCTCGGGACATTTCCACCTTTCTGGACTGGGAGTAAACTTCCCTGGAAGTTGTGTGTGTGTGCTTCTGGGGGCTTGATGCCCTGCCATAGGGTGTTTCCTGTGAAAGGTGCTGTGGGGAACACCAAAGAAATAAAGACAAGATCACACCCACGAAGTTCATCATATATAGTACTTAAAACTAGTGTGAGTGGGGTTGGGTGGAGCTTACCTCAAGTTGACCCCAGTTCTGGAGGCTCCCTGGCCCTGTGAGCTAATAGGCCCAGAAGTGCCCTGTCCTGCATGACTGAAACTCTACACTCAACTGAACAACTCTGACCTTCCCCTCCCTCAGCCCTTGAAACCACATTCTAATTTTCTGTGTCTATTAATTTGACTTTTCTAGGTATCTCATTTAAGTGGGGTTATGCAGTATTTGTCTTCTTGTGCATAATATCCTCAAGAAGCTTCTTCCTCTTTAAGACTGAGTAACATTTCATTGTATGTATATAAACCACATCTTTATCCTATTCATCCAGTGATGGACCTTAGTTTCTTTTATGTCTTGGCTACTGTGCATTAGGTTGCAATTTAAGACAGTTACTTTTTTTTAAGGTGCAGAATTGTATGTATAGTACACTACCATTTCTGCGAAAAAGAGAAAGGAGGGAGGGGAGAAGGGAGAGAGAGGGCATTAATTAACATAATCCACAGGCCCAAGGAACTGGTTGACTGAGGTACAGGGTAGGAAGAAGATTTAACTTTCCACTATAAAGCTTTTGTACTTTAAAATTTTGCCCCACATCATAGATGTGTTATCTATTTTAAAAATCAAAATAAAGCCATTTTTGAAATGCCTCCAGGCCTTTACTTGCATTTCTCAAAAACTCTAACAGCAATCCCTGGGCACCCAACCACTCCTCCTGTCCCCTCTGCTGCTTTTACGTATTCTGAAGCTGATCCAAGGCCACCTTCACCACCCTGCTCATTTCCGTCAGTCACCTGAGGGCCCCCCCCCCAGCTGTCCTGCCCACTCTCATCTCCACCTATGGATCAGCACCTGGCCCCGAGCTCCCCTCATCAAAACCTCTCCCTGAAAAGCAGCACTTAAGTCAAAAGACCCCACCTGGCTGAGAGAAGGCTTCCTTGACGTGTGTGTGTCAGGATAGGGGGTGATGTTACACAAGGGGATGAAGCTATTTTAACTTTGGGATTAACAAATACACACTACTGTACATAAAACAGATACATAAAACAGGTAGCAAGGACCTACTGCATAGCACGGGGAATGCTACTCAATACTCTGTAATAACCTACATGGGGAAAGAATCTGAAAAGGAATGGATATGTGTATATGTATAACTGATTCACTTTGCTCTACAGCTGAATCTGACACATCGTTAACTCTAATAAACTTCTTAATTAAAAAATAAAGTTTTTTTTTAATTTAAACTTTGTTTTTGTCCCATTACACTTGAACAAGGTAAACAAACGCATCTAGGAAATGTTTCCAGGGAAGAAGCAACAGAATTTAGATGTAACCAGCCCTCCTGCTCCCTTTCTTCCGCCTCCCAGTCCCTTCATTCACTGCTGCCAAAGCGCTTTTCCGAGCACTCTAGAGCTTGGACGCCGTTTTGAAGTTTGGGGTTTGGGGTTTGGGTTTGAGTCCAGTCTCGTGGACCACCAACTGGGTCCTTCCCTTGCCCAGTGCCGCTCTGCTTCTGCCAGTTGAAGGAAACTAGGTTCAGCAGTGCAGAAACGCCATTCTTGGATCAGAGAACCTGCTCGAAGAGCAGCACGTTCACGCCAGGCGCCAAGCGGGCGTCTACCACCCATCAGGAAGCTGACCGGGGCGGGGCGGGAGGGGCGCTCATGCGCAGAGCCTCTGTGCGTCGCGCGAGGCTTCCGCTCGGCCTCCCGCCTCCATCTTGGGCCTCAGACGTTCCGGCCGGCGTTTCAGCTTTGCTTCCTCGCGGTTCTGCAGCCTCTGCCTCAGCGAATGTGAAGCAAGTATAGCTGTGGGCAGAGGTGACGGGGTTGTTGAGGAGACGGAAAGGGAGGGCGGCGGTTGGTTTTCTGTGAAGGTGACAGGACCCTGGGAATTGGAGTCTCACAGATGCGGGTTCCAGCCCAGCTTCCGTCAGGTTCCTCAGAGTGGCGTGAGCAGGTGCGCCTACTTCCCCAGGCATCCGAGCACCTCACAGGCTTGTCCTGAGATTTGCGTAATTTATCAGGACACCTGGAGCAGAGCGTCTTGGCGTTACGCAGTCCGCGTGGCCCGCCCGGGCCTGCCAGTGGGAAGAGGAGGTGTTGGGGCAAGGGGTAGCGACTTTAACTAGAAAGCGAGCAGAGGGAGAGGCTGGTGGCCTGAGAACCGTCTGCCCCGAGGTTGAATTCGGGCTGCTTTTATACTAGAAGGGGAGGGCTGTGGTCATTGCAAACTTCTTGGTGCCGGAATCCTTCATGCTGGTAGCTGTCCCCATACTCTGGTCATAGTGCCTCTAAAGAAGACAGCTGTTGTTCGCTGTCCCGCCACTTTCGATTCTACCTTTAAAGTTCAAGCCCCGGAGGCAGAGCCTCGAGAATGGGCCGTCCTGTGTTTTTCAGGCTCTAGGCAACATCGTTTTAGGAACGTGCAGAGCCAGCTTGACTGAGACAGGCGGCAGAGCGCAAAGGCTAGAGCTAAAGGAATAGATCCCATATGGAGTCATGTTCGTGCTTCTCTGAACATTAAGCTGTAGGTATTCCCTGAAGGACGAGAATTGTTGTCACTCTATATCCCCACTTAAAATCTTCCTCACTTCTCCTACCTGTGCTTGTCACCTTGCTCTGACCCAAACCCGCCTTGCCGTTTCTAGATTCAAGTCCAGAAACATCCAGTTTGAAGGTCATGCTATTAGACACAGCCTCCCTCTCCCCTCACTGCTCACTGATGGCACGCTCCTCCATTCTCCTTGATTGGGCTCCTGCTTACTGTGACCCTCCCCAGCATTGCTTCTGCCCTAATACATGCTTATTTCAGTAGACACATAAACGATCCTTCCATTAATGTGGCCTCTGGGCTCCTTGGACCTTCCTCCTCCAGTGACTTTGTCCCTCTTCCTATCTTAACCACCCCTTCCCTTGCCATTCTCAGGCCTTGCTTTACCAAACCACCCTCTGAGGATCCAGTTTCAGGCACCTCTCTGACACTATTCCTGTATTTCCAGCTCATCTCCCACCTCCAGTATCCCTCAGGAACAAGCCAGTGACCCTGCTAGGACCTGTAATGCACCGATCCTGCCCCCTTCCCTCTGCCCCCCCACCCCCACACACACACCCACATCCTTTCCTCCCTCACCCAGCTCCAGGGCTCCATTGTCACCAGCCCTCTGTCTTCCTTTGTCAAACTTGTTTGGCAAAACCATAGTCTGGTGAAATCGACTCTCTGCCTACTGCATACCCACCTTCATGAAGCTGAATGGGGCTGAAGAAAGACCAGTTGCCTCCATGTTCATGACTGTGAACCTTTAATAGGCCTTTCATGGTTCCCAGCCGGCATCCCTTGCTTCCTATTCCAGTTATCTCCTTGCTCTTTCTGGTTACTATTGCACACTCTTTATTTCCCCCTTCAAATGTCCATAATCTTGTCTATCGGCTTCCCTCTCTGATGATTTGCTTCTTACTTGGTTTTGAAAAAAGTGGAAATAATTGAATAAAATTTCCACAAATGCTTACTTATTTCTACCCCAACTGCCAATATCTGTACTTGTATACTCTGCCATCCCTCCCATTGCTGTAGATGTAGTGTCTGCTGTCATCTGATGCCACCCCTACTAGTAAAACTGCCGCTTTTGCTTTGAATCCCATCCATTCTCGTCTCCTTGAGGAGGTCACTCCAGCAATTTTTCCCTTCTCTCCTACATTCTTATTTTTATCTCTTGCACTGGATATATCCCATCAAACAGAGTCCTTGTTCCTCCCACCAGCCATCAACCATTTTTGTGGTCTGGTCTAAAGCAGAATGTCTAGAATATGTGTCTTTTCTTGCTGTTCCCCATTCTTTTCCTCACTCATCAGACTCCTACCCCCCCCCCATGCATGGAAAAGAAATTAAAAGATTGTCAGTGTCGCCAGTGACCTCCACTTGACTGAATCACATGGCCCTTTATCGGTGTTTCTCCTGCTTGACCTGTGAGCAGCCATGGGCACAGCTCGTGATGATCCTGTCCTCCTGGAAGCACTTTCTTCAGTTGGCTCCTAAGTCACCACTTTTTGGTGTCCTCCTGTCACCATGGCCTTTCTTCTGTTTCCGCTCATGATACCCCTGCTTCTTGCCAACTTTCTCACACTGGAAAGCCCTCAGGCTTGTTCCTTGAATGTCTTCTCTATATATACACAGTTCTTTGGGGGGAATTCATTCACTTTCAGTTTTATGAACCATCTGCATCTGACATCTACCAGATTTCTTGTCTCCACCCTTTTCTTCTCTGAACTTCCAATTACCATAACCAACTGCCTATTCAATGTCCTCATTTAGAAGTCAAGTCGATATATTAAGTTCTAAAGCGTCATTGCCGCGTGGACTTACTGGTTATATATAGAACCCAGCCAACCATATGAGTCCTTATTTTCATTATTTACTTGACAGTTTCTTATCACATTGCCTGATCATCTGTTTTTCTTTCTAGTATTCCCTGTTAGTTGTAAGCAGCGGTTTCTAGTGAGTTGCATGAATTACACATTTTTAAGTTGCCAGTAATAGAAACCTCAGTGTAAATCAGCTCAAACATTTTGAGAGCAGCTTGATTCAGGAGCTCAAATGATGTCAAAGGACCTGGTTTTTTCCCTCCATCTATAAACTCTGTCTTCTCCATATTGACCCTATTCTGAGGCTCCATATGGTAGCGAGATGGCCACCAATTGTTCCTGACTCAAAGAGAAAGCTTCTCTTCTTCAAAAAGTCCAGACGAGATTTTGGCCTGGCTCTTACTGGCTCCAGTTTGTTCACATGTCCATTTCTGGACCTGGAGATGAGTCCAGGACCTGGACTAAAGAAAAGAGGGACTATGTTGGGTAGCCAAAACCAACTCAGCCCTACACAGAGACTCAGGACCCTTAACTTGGCCTCTTCTTTAAAATGCCCTTGCATACCACCCATGAACAGAGGGTCATGCTTACCTGCATGTGTCCTGTTTTGTGCCTCTTCACCTTTGTGACAGTTTCAGTCACCTCCTGATCATCCTGTTGATGAGGGAGGGATTTCTGCGCTATCCTGGGGATGGCTGAACATACAACACTGGACAGAAGAGACTGACAACAGGTTATTAGCACAAATACAGGCCAGAGGAGGAGGACTCTGCCAGGCAGGGTCACCTGGAGGTTGCACCTGGGAACAGAACGAACCATCAGGGACTTTGGGAGGCAAGCTTGGGAGGCAAGGTTTTCCTTAGTATGGAGAGGGTGTGGTACCCACTGGTTCCTTTAGGGACGTGAGATTGGCTTGAATATTCCACTGGCTGGCCAGGAACTGAAGCCCGCTACTCAGGGGTAAGCCACAGCTGTGCCTGGTCCCCGTGATAAGGAGGGCTCTTTGACTAGGGGACTATAAATGCAGGAGCAGAGCAAGTAAGAGGACTTGTGAGTAGGCTATTCGAGGCCATCCTGACTTTACCAGATGTCAAGATAGTACATAATTTGGTTATTAATAATTAGCCTTACAGGACAGGGACCTGCAAAAGGCTGTGTGTAACTCTTTCAACCTTTCTCAGAATAGTCTTTCTTTAAGGTCTCGGAAGTTGCCCAGTTTTTCTGTGCACATCTGTTCCAGATTGTCATCCCCGTCTTAGCCAATGAGAAGAATCACCTAGACTGGCCCCGGGTGGTATGTCAAGATGTCCAGCGCCATGCCCACAGCCTCCAGGGTGACCTCCTGGTTCTCCTTGAGCAAGTGAAGGGGAAAACTTTGCTGCCTCTTCCAGTAGGCTCAGAAAAAATGGAATTTGTGGATTCTGAAAGTGAGACCATGTAAGTACCTCCAGCCTGGCCATATGGGCCTCTGAGATATGGGAGAAGCTGGTTTATCGGAATGTTTTCTTTACGACTTTTCTGTTCCCGACTCTGCTCGTCTCCTCGTTCTGCACACAAGCCCACTGTCTGCTCTGTTTGCCAAAATCCTCACACTATGTTTTGTGCTGATTACTACCCTTGCCCCAGTCCCTCTGCCTGAAGTCTTTTAAGGCTATCACAGCAACATGGTCTTTTTTTCCACTCAGAATTATTTCAGGGCTGAGAGCAGCTACACTGATTTCAGTGTTGTTTTTATCAGGACAGTGTCTCATCACTGGCCACAACCCAGGTCCAGTCTGGGAGACAGCACGCCTCTTTCCAGCATTTACCCAGCACATGATGTCACAGTTCCAGACCCTCCTCCCCCAGCAGCTGGAGACTTTTTTCAGGTTCTGGGGATTTTTTTTTTTTAATAGAAACAAATCTGGTTTGGCTGAGGCTTGAAGTCCTTGCCACCTGCGCTTGGGTAGGCATTAAAGCCCCTTCCTCTTCTCCTTGTAGGACTGATACCCTCCTCCGCTTCTACTTACACTCCAGTGATGAGCAACCTTTGCTTCTGTCTTGTGGAAATTTTTTATTTTTCTTTCAAGCCAGCCTGTGTATCTAAATAGTGTTTTCTAATCATCAGATCATCGTTTATCCAGCATTTCTATGTGTTGTAGCAACAGGCCACCTTCCTACATGAGCTTGGTCTGCCCTATTGCTTGGGGTTTCTGAATGTATTACGTCGTCATTGTGTATTCAGGGCCCATCGTTTGATCTGAAGAATAAGTAATGCATGGGACAGCAATACACTTTATAATGAGTCTGTGCTGTTGGAAGTAATCTGCTACATATATAATTTGAAGCAGTTGCCCAGTTAACTGGAAAACTTATTGCTGTTTAATTAAAATACACAATTTCCAAAATAAATAAATTCAGATTACCCTTTTCCTGTTCCTTTTCTATTTCAACATAATAACATTCAGTGTGTGTGTATATAATCATTGCTGAGTTTGTCTCCCTTTGTTCAAATTTGATAATTTCCCAAAAGGCTGGATCATATTTTTCCCTGTAATACTGTCCTTAATCACTTGTGCCATTTCACTGCTCAGCAAATACGAATGTAATTAAATGAGCCGAAGGTGGGCTTCTGAGATGAAGATGCAAGTGACAGATTCTCTTTTACCTGTGTCCTGGGTTCTTGGCGTGAACAATTGTCAGTTCAGACTTTGTGAAGAGGCAACCAAAATGTATTTTTGATTTTTAATCCCTTCCAAACATCCCTAATTAGTTACTTAGTTTATTTAAAAAGTGTATGAGGGGGAGGAATGCTTGGGAATTCCATCCTTCACCAGAAAAGTGAGAGCAGAGTGTAGTAATGTTGAGACGTCTGAGGGCTTTCCTTGTGGAGGAGGAAGTAACCTGTTGCCTTTTGCTGTAGAGGTCAAAGCTTAAACCACAGGGAATGGCAGGGAGGCAGACATGGTCCAGAGCTGAGACAAGCTCTCTCCCAGGAAGAGCTGATCTCCTGAGGAACGTTCTGCCTTGTCATGTAGGGAGCTGTCTGGCATTGGTGGGACTCAGGCAAGTGTTGGGTGGTCATCGGGATGTTTTCTGTACAGTGTACTCCTGCACTGACAGAAAGAATTGATAGGATCTGAAGTTCCTTACCTAGCCTTCATAACACTGGTGAGTAACTATTTGAATAACTATGTACACGCGCGCGCAGAGGCAGCTTGTCTGGGGAGAGTGTCTATACTTCACAGTGGCTACTCATAGAGTCTCTTACCCAACCAAAGTTAAGAATGCATGGACTACATGGAATTCGCTACCTATTTTTTAAAGATTTGGTATTCTGTTTTGGGGGGACAGCAGAGTTAAGCTGTTTCCGATGCCCCAGGAGATGTGTTGTGTTTTCCACAGCCTGGATTCTGCAGATAAGTCAGTCATCTATGCCATTGAGTCCGCAGTG